>BDSI01000196.1:101727-165583 GCA_003117195.1 Eudorina sp. 2006-703-Eu-15
CAGGCTCGCCCAGGGAGTCGGGTGCCTGCTCCACACGCACACGGCCATGCTCTCGTATCCAAAGGGTGCACTGGGTAAAATTATAACGTTCCATGTCTTTAGGTCCACCATCGGGGCTCTCCCTGAGCACATGAACGCTACCGTCGGCCGCCGGTCGTGAGCATGCTCAGGCTCGCCCAGGGAGTCGGGTGCCTGCTCCGCACGCACACGGCCATGCTCTCGTATCCAAAGGGTACACTGGGTAAAATTATAACGTTCCATGTCTTTAGGTCCACCATCGGGGCTCTCCTGAGCACATGAACGCTGCCGTCGGCCCGCCGGTCGTGAGCATGCTCAGGCTCCACCCAGGGAGTCGGGTGCCTGCTCCGCATTCAAACGCCATGCTCTCGTATCCAAAGGGTACACTGGGTAAAATTATAACGTTCTATGTCTTTAGGTCCACCATCGGGTCTCTCCCTGAGCACATGAACGCTACCGTCGGCCGGCCGGTCGTGAGCATGCTCAGGCTCGCCCAGGGAGTCGGGTGCCTGCTCCGCATTCAAACCGCCATGCTCTCGTATCCAAAGGGTACATTGGGTAAAATTATAACGTTCCATGTCTTTAGGTCCACCATCGGGGCTCTCCCTGAGCACATGAACGCTACCGTCGGCCCGCCGGTCGTGAGCATGCTCAGGCTCGCCCAGGGAGTCGGGTGCCTGCTCCGCACGCACACGGCCATGCTCTCGTATCCAAAGGGTACACTGGGTAAAATTATAACGTTCCATGTCTCTAGGTCCACCATCGGGGCTCTCCCTGAGCACATGAACGCTGCCGTCGGCCCGCCGGTCGTGAGCATGCTCAGGCTCCACCCAGGGAGTCGGGTGCCTGCTCCGCATTCAAACCGCCATGCTCTCGTATCCAAAGGGTACACTGGGTAAAATTATAACGTTCTATGTCTTTAGGTCCACCATCGGGGCTCTCTCTGAGCACATGAACGCTACCGTCGGCCCGCCGGTCGTGAGCATGCTCAGGCTCGCCCAGGGAGTCGGGTGCCTGCTCCGCACGCACACGGCCATGCTCTCGTATCCAAAGGGTACACTGGGTAAAATTATAACGTTCCATGTCTTTAGGTCCACCATCGGGGCTCTCCCTGAGCACATGAACGCTACCGTCGGCCCGCCGGTCGTGAGCATGCTCAGGCTCGCCCAGGGAGTCGGGTGCCTGCTCCGCACGCACACGGCCATGCTCTCGTATCCAAAAGGGTACACTGGGTAAAATTATAACGTTCCATGTCTCTAGGTCCACCATCGGGGCTCTCCCTGAGCACATGAACGCTGCCGTCGGCCGCCGGTCGTGAGCATGCTCAGGCTCCACCCAGGGAGTCGGGTGCCTGCTCCGCATTCAAACCGCCATGCTCTCGTATCCAAAGGGTACACTGGGTAAAATTATAACGTTCTATGTCTTTAGGTCCACCATCGGGGCTCTCTCTGAGCACATGAACGCTACCGTCGGCCCGCCGGTCGTGAGCATGCTCAGGCTCGCCCAGGGAGTCGGGTGCCTGCTCCGCACGCACACGGCCATGCTCTCGTATCCAAAGGGTACACTGGGTAAAATTATAACGTTCCATGTCTTTAGGTCCACCATCGGGGCTCTCCCTGAGCACATGAACGCTACCGTCGGCCCGCCGGTCGTGAGCATGCTCAGGCTCCACCCAGGGAGTCGGGTGCCTGCTCCGCACGCACACGGCCATGCTCTCGTATCCAAAGGGTACACTGGGTAAAATTATAACGTTCCATGTCTTTAGGTCCACCATCGGGGCTCTCCCTGAGCACATGAACGCTACCGTCGGCCCGCCGGTCGTGAGCATGCTCAGGCTCGCCCAGGGAGTCGGGTGCCTGCTCCACACGCACACGGCCATGCTCTCGTATCCAAAGGGTGCACTGGGTAAAATTATAACGTTCCATGTCTTTAGGTCCACCATCGGGGCTCTCCCTGAGCACATGAACGCTACCGTCGGCCCGCCGGTCGTGAGCATGCTCAGGCTCGCCCAGGGAGTCGGGTGCCTGCTCCGCATTCAAACCGCCATGCTCTCGTATCCAAAGGGTACACTGGGTAAAATTATAACGTTCTATGTCTTTAGGTCCACCATCGGGGCTCTCTCTGAGCACATGAACGCTACCGTCGGCCCGCCGGTCGTGAGCATGCTCAGGCTCGCCCAGGGAGTCGGGTGCCTGCTCCGCACGCACACGGCCATGCTCTCGTATCCAAAGGGTACACTGGGTAAAATTATAACGTTCCATGTCTTTAGGTCCACCATCGGGGCTCTCCCTGAGCACACGAACGCTACCGTCGGCCCGCCGGTCGTGAGCATGCTCAGGCTCCACCCAGGGAGTCGGGTGTCTGCTCCGCATTCAAACCGCCATGCTCTCGTATCCAGAGGGTACACTGGGTAAAATTATAACGTTCCATGTCTTTAGGTCCACCATCGGGGCTCTCCCTGAGCACATGAACGCTACCGTCGGCCCGCCGGTCGTGAGCATGCTCAGGCTCGCCCAGGGAGTCGGGTGCCTGCTCCGCACGCACACGGCCATGCTCTCGTATCCAAAAGGTACACTGGGTAAAATTATAACGTTCCATGTCTCTAGGTCCACCATCGGGGCTCTCCCTGAGCACATGAACGCTACCGTCGGCCCGCCGGTCGTGAGCATGCTCAGGCTCCACCCAGGGAGTCGGGTGCCTGCTCCGCATTCAAACCGCCATGCTCTCGTATCCAAAGGGTACACTGGGTAAAATTATAACGTTCTATGTCTTTAGGTCCACCATCGGGGCTCTCTCTGAGCACATGAACGCTACCGTCGGCCCGCCGGTCGTGAGCATGCTCAGGCTCGCCCAGGGAGTCGGGTGCCTGCTCCGCACGCACACGGCCATGCTCTCGTATCCAAAGGGTACACTGGGTAAAATTATAACGTTCCATGTCTTTAGGTCCACCATCGGGGCTCTCCCTGAGCACACGAACGCTACCGTCGGCCCGCCGGTCGTGAGCATGCTCAGGCTCCACCCAGGGAGTCGGGTGCCTGCTCCGCACGCACACGGCCATGCTCTCGTATCCAAAGGGTACACTGGGTAAAATTATAACGTTCCATGTCTTTAGGTCCACCATCGGGGCTCTCCCTGAGCACATGAACGCTACCGTCGGCCCGCCGGTCGTGAGCATGCTCAGGCTCGCCCAGGGAGTCGGGTGCCTGCTCCGCACGCACACGGCCATGCTCTCGTATCCAAAGGGTGCACTGGGTAAAATTATAACGTTCCATGTCTTTAGGTCCACCATCGGGGCTCTCCCTGAGCACATGAACGCTACCGTCGGCCCGCCGGTCGTGAGCATGCTCAGGCTCGCCCAGGGAGTCGGGTGCCTGCTCCGCACGCACACGGCCATGCTCTCGTATCCAAAGGGTACACTGGGTAAAATTATAACGTTCCATGTCTTTAGGTCCACCATCGGGGCTCTCCCTGAGCACACGAACGCTACCGTCGGCCCGCCGGTCGTGAGCATGCTCAGGCTCCACCCAGGGAGTCGGGTGCCTGCTCCACACGCACACGGCCATGCTCTCGTATCCAAAGGGTGCACTGGGTAAAATTATAACGTTCCATGTCTTTAGGTCCACCATCGGGGCTCTCCCTGAGCACATGAACGCTACCGTCGGCCCGCCGGTCGTGAGCATGCTCAGGCTCGCCCAGGGAGTCGGGTGCCTGCTCCGCATTCAAACCGCCATGCTCTCGTATCCAAAGGGTACATTGGGTAAAATTATAACGTTCCATGTCTTTAGGTCCACCATTGGGGCTCTCCCTGAGCACATGAACGCTACCGTCAGCCCGCCGGTCGTGAGCATGCTCAGGCTCGCCCAGGGAGTCGGGTGCCTGCTCCGCACGCACACGGCCATGCTCTCGTATCCAAAAGGTACACTGGGTAAAATTATAACGTTCCATGTCTTTAGGTCCACCATCGGGGCTCTCCCTGAGCACATGAACGCTGCCGTCGGCCCGCCGGTCGTGAGCATGCTCAGGCTCCACCCAGGGAGTCGGGTGCCTGCTCCGCATTCAAACCGCCATGCTCTCGTATCCAAAGGGTACACTGGGTAAAATTATAACGTTCCATGTCTTTAGGTCCACCATCGGGGCTCTCCCTGAGCACATGAACGCTACCGTCGGCCCGCCGGTCGTGAGCATGCTCAGGCTCGCCCAGGGAGTCGGGTGCCTGCTCCGCACGCACACGGCCATGCTCTCGTATCCAAAAGGTACACTGGGTAAAATTATAACGTTCCATGTCTTTAGGTCCACCATCGGGGTAATGTACGAAGTTTCATTTATTATGATGATGTTACAAGCTTCTTGAGCTCGTAAGGCCCAGACGAGCCAGGATGCTCATGGACCACGAACCTCAACAAACAACAAGAAAAGGAAAAAAGATAAAAAGAGTAGTATAAGACCGGCAACCATTCGCCGGTCGTGAGCATGCTCAGGGTGTTGCACCCATGCTCAGCGCTACATGGGAGCTGCGTGCCACGTTGCCCCCAGCCATGCTAGTATTGCGGAACCGGCTCTGATGCACTGTCATGAACTACATCACCCATTTCCAAAAAATGCAATGGCGCTCGAAAAGCAACCTACCGGTGTTAGTTAACACCACCATTACGTAAAGGGGCTGTGCACGGTACCGACACCCATGCCTTGTGCTCCATAACATCAGCCTTTGCAAAAAACGTACGCCGAGAAGGAGCCTTTCCCCGACATCTTAATGTTCCTGCAAACGGCTACTAGTTGCAGCCCCGTGAAGCCGACGGCCTTCAGGTCTGCCAGGATCCGTTCTGTGCCGCCACTCTGGATTAGCGCCAGGCCCTGCACATAATTGCAACAGCTACTTTCAACGGTACCAACATTGCGGGGATCATTTCGTTTAATTACCTGAAGGCGTTTACTGGCATTCACTCGTTTAGCCAACTCTGCCTGATCTGACGCAGCTCAGCCCTGCCAGAAGCTGTAGAGGTGAGTTGTGTTTTCTAATGCATCCAGGGGCAAGCTGCTGATGTCCGCATGAATAAAAGTGGGCCACCTGGAGTCGACATACCTGGCGGCATCGGGTCCTGTCAGGGAGGGCAGTCGTTATTACTCGCGCCAGCACGCTTGCTTGCTGCTCAATGCACTTACCTAACTTGTGACCGAACTCTTTCGTGAACTGCATTCGGAAGAACGCGGTCGACTCCACTCTGCTGAGCAGCAGCTCGAAACCCCACGCAGCTTGTAAACCAAGAAGGATCGCGTGCACGAGTGGTCTTCCAAGCCCAGCCCCGGCGTCCACAAGGACGCTAGAGGTGCACAGGCCAGTGAGTAGCGCCAGGAGTGCGAACACGACGGCAGTCGACTTGGGCGTCAGGGTCCCGTACATCCCTCCGTCGCCACCACCGCCACCGAGAGTGTTCTGTGTGAGATACACATGGGCAACACAGTGATAGTTCCATACTTGCCTGGCGCGGAAGCAAGACACGCACCTCAAGCTGAACCCAGCGCCCGTGCATGAACGTTACCGATTCTCGGACAGACATTCCGGGAACAAGCTCGCCTGCAAGCGGTTATTCGCAGATGTTAAATATTTGCCGCTCTGGGCTGCTTCAACATCAACTTTACCGTTGAACAGTCTGTAGCTCTCTGACAGCAGCGTGTCGGCATCATTACCAGACGCTGAGGCTTGAAGCAGCCCAGCTGGATCTCGGAGGCGGGGCAGAATTGACTCATTGGCGCCTGTGTAGGGTGGAGGTTGGGTTCACATGCTGTATGTACGTTTCCAAACTCTCGCAGCCACTGTACTCCGTATCACACGGTGGCCGGCGAAGGGCGGCAATATCACCCTGACGAAAGAACCCAAAGTATGTTTGTGGCAAAACTGAATGATCAAACGGCGCGGGCCTCCTACCCGGCGAGGCGTTTCGGTACTCACCCTGGTCCGCCCCCGCGGCTATGCGAGCCGCCAGCGATGACGTCTCCATAGTGCGGTCCGACTGGTCCGCTTCTGTGCAGCCGCCGGCGCCTGCGCACACGTCATGCGAAATAGGGTCTTGCGAGTGATCAACCGGAATGATCAACCTGCCCGACCTCGCTGCTTGTGCTGGCTCAAATTGCGCAGTCCGTCTGACAGGATGAACATGACCTGCACAACACTGCGAGGCGTTTCCGTACTCACCCTGGTCCGCCCCCGCGGCTATGCGAGCCGCCAGCGATTACGTCTCCATAGTGCGGTCCGACTGTTCTGCTTCTGCACAGCCGCGGGCGCCTGCGCACACGTCATGCGAAATAGGGTCTTGCGAATGATCAACCGGAATGATCAACCTGCCCGACCTCGCTGCTTGTGCTGGCTCAAATTGCGCAGTCCGTCTGACAGGATGAACATGACCCGCACGACACGGCGAGGCGTTTCGGTACTCACCCTGGTCCGCCCCCGGGACTGTGCGGCGAGCCGCCAGTGATGACGTCTCCATAGTGCGGTCCGACACTCTGGGAAAACGCACCCCCCATTTGTTCGTAACTGATTCGTCTCGGCGTTCATAACTCGTTCGTAACTCATTCGTAACTCGTTCGTAACTCGTTCGTTTTAGAGGCCTTCGTTGTGGAGATAATTCGTTGTAGGGCGCCCAAAATGAATTGTCTCCACAACGAATCCCTCTAAAACGAAACAGTTACGAACTAGTTACGAATTGTCTCCACAACGAATCCCTCTAAAACGAAGCAGTTACGAATGAGTTACGAATTGTCTCCACAACGAATCCCTCTGTAACATTCATTCATTCATTCATTCATTCATTCATTCATTCATTCATTCATTCATTCATTCATTCATTCATTCATTCATTCATTCATTCATTCATTCATTCATTCATTCATTCATTCATTCATTCATTCATTCATTCATTCATTCATTCATTCATTCATTCATTCATTCATTCATTCATTCATTCATTCATTCATTCATTCATTCATTCATTCATTCATTCATTCATTCATTCATTCATTCATTCATTCATTCATTCATTCATTCATTCATTCATTCATTCATTCATTCATTCATTCATTCATTCATTCATTCATTCATTCATTCATTCATTCATTCATTCATTCATTCATTCATTCATTCATTCATTCATTCATTCATTCATTCATTCATTCATTCATTCATTCATTCATTCATTCATTCATTCATTCATTCATTCATTCATTCATTCATTCATTCATTCATTCATTCATTCATTCATTCATTCATTCATTCATTCATTCATTCATTCATTCATTCATTCATTCATTCATTCATTCATTCAATCAAGGTTCTCTATCTGTTCAGTATAGCGACTGGCAAGAATGGACAGAGACGTCTTGAGTGAGACATTATGCGTTAAAAGCGACAAGCACTAATGAAAGGTGGTGAAAGGAGGTGGAAGCTTCCCCGCCGGTCGAACATCAGAGCGACGTGGAAAAATAAAGCATCACCAACTGCCCAGCTTCGTACTCAGCATCACCAACTGCCCAGCGGCGTAAGTGACAGGCTTCTTACCCCGGTTGTAGTAATCAGCAGCCCGTTGTTGCGCTGCGTCCAAGCAGGACTTAGCTTCAGACAGACGAGACACAAAGCTCCGTGCGAACTGCTTCGCGGCAGGAACGTTGACGTCCAACTCCCGCCAGACAGGAAGCGCAGGGTAGTCCGTAGTTCAGGAAGAACGGACTCTTGCCAGTGGAGCGATTCACTGCATTGTTCAGCGCGAACTCAGCAGCAGACAGATGAGTGTCCCAGGTATCAGGGTTACGGCCAGCAAAGTTGCGCAGCATGTCACCAAGTGTACGATTCATGCGCTCAGTTTGACCGTCAGACTGGGGGTGATACGCAGTGGACAGATTCACACGCATATCCAGCAGATCCCCAAGCGCTCCCCAGAACTTGCTCGTGAAACGCGGATCGCGATCAGAGACAATGCCCTTAGGAACACCATGCAAATGTACGACGTTGTCAAAGAACAAACGTGCAGCCTGCTCAGCAGTACAGGACGTGGTGGTGGGCGCCAGATGCACCATCTTCGTAAGGCGATCAACCAGTACGATAACCGCGTCGTATCCCCCCTCAGTTTTGGGGAGCGCAACCACAAAGTCCATAGAGACGCTGTCCCAAGGGTTCGCTGGCACAGGCAGCGACTGCAGCAACCCAGGGGTCGTACCGGACGATGGCTTGTTGCGCTGACAGAGATCACAGGATTGAACGTAGTTAGCGGCGTCGGCAGCCAACTTAGGCCACCAAAAGGTGCGGGTAACCAAGTCAATCAGACGACTGCAGCCAGGATGCCCAGCCAAGGGACCGTCATGGTACTTCGATAGCAGCTCACGACGCAGCTCGTCGTCATTCGGAATGACAATCTGCTTGCGATCAGGGAGGGAGCGGTACCAGACGCCACGCTCACAGGTGAGCGCTGCTGTGTTAGCAGTATCAGCGAAGTACGGATCAGTACGGTACAAGGCATGCAGACGGGCAAAAAGATCAGTTGCGGGCGCCTCAGCGGTCGCAGGTGCGGTGGCAGGTACGGCAGCGACGGGGTCAGCGGGCGTACGTGCATGAACAGGCGCAGGGGCGGCCGGAACGGGGTCAACAGCCGCAGCCTTGCGAGCAGAACTGCGAGTCGTCACAGACAGGATTGCGGCGTGCAGGTTAGGGTGCCGGCTGAGAGCATCAGCAATGTTCATCGAACCAGACAGATACTCCCAGGTGTAGTCAAAACGCGCCATGTACTCAAGCCACCGGGCTTGACGACGGTTCAGAGTGGGCACACCTTGCAGGAACGTAAGGGGCTTGTGGTCAGTTTTCAGCGTGAAGGGGCGACCCTCAAGGTAACACCGCCATTCTTTCAGAGCGTGGATGACAGCAAGCAGTTCCTGCTCCCCAGTAGTGTAACGAGTTTCAGCACCCGTAAACTTCTGACTGGTGAAAGCAACAGGTCTCCCCTCCTGTAACAGGACAGCGCCGGTGCCGTACAGCGAGGCATCAGATATGACCTCAATACGGAACGGCAGGGAGTAATCAGGGAACCGCAGAAGTACATCATCACAGACAGCACGCTTCAGTTCATCAAACGCCTGTTGGCACTCAGGAGTCCAAGCAGCAGGCGACAGAAACGCACCCTTACGCGTCAGATTGGTCAGAGGTGCAGCTATCACAGAGTAGCGCGAAATGAACTTACGAAAGTAGTTGGTCAGACCCAAAAACTTACGCAGGTCCGGCAGGTTGGTCGGAGTGGGCCAGTCACGGACCGCGGCAGACTTGCGGGGGTCCATTCGAATGCCATCAGCAGAGACGACATGCCCCAGATACTCGACCTGCGGGAGCGCCCAGTGGCACTTCGACCGTTTCGCGTACAGCTGCTCACGCCTCAGAACCTCGAAGACCTGGCGAAGGTGCTGCAGGTGCTCCTCGCGGGTCTTGGAGAATATCAGGATGTCGTCAGGCTCCACCCAGGAGCATGCTCAGGCTCCACCCAGGGAGTCGGGTGCCTGCTCCGCATTCAAACCGCCATGCTCTCGTATCCAAAGGGTACACTGGGTAAAATTATAACGTTCTATGTCTTTAGGTCCACCATCGGGGCTCTCCCTGAGCACATGAACGCTACCGTCGGCCCGCCGGTCGTGAGCATGCTCAGGCTCGCCCAGGGAGTCGGGTGCCTGCTCCGCATTCAAACCGCCATGCTCTCGTATCCAAAGGGTACATTGGGTAAAATTATAACGTTCCATGTCTTTAGGTCCACCATCGGGGCTCTCCCTGAGCACATGAACGCTACCGTCGGCCCGCCGGTCGTGAGCATGCTCAGGCTCGCCCAGGGAGTCGGGTGCCTGCTCCGCATTCAAACCGCCATGCTCTCGTATCCAAAGGGTACATTGGGTAAAATTATAACGTTCCATGTCTTTAGGTCCACCATCGGGGCTCTCCCTGAGCACATGAACGCTACCGTCGGCCCGCCGGTCGTGAGCATGCTCAGGCTCGCCCAGGGAGTCGGGTGCCTGCTCCGCACGCACACGGCCATGCTCTCGTATCCAAAAGGTACACTGGGTAAAATTATAACGTTCCATGTCTTTAGGTCCACCATCGGGGCTCTCCCTGAGCACATGAACGCTGCCGTCGGCCCGCCGGTCGTGAGCATGCTCAGGCTCCACCCAGGGAGTCGGGTGCCTGCTCCGCATTCAAACCGCCATGCTCTCGTATCCAAAGGGTACACTGGGTAAAATTATAACGTTCTATGTCTTTAGGTCCACCATCGGGGCTCTCTCTGAGCACATGAACGCTACCGTCGGCCCGCCGGTCGTGAGCATGCTCAGGCTCGCCCAGGGAGTCGGGTGCCTGCTCCGCACGCACACGGCCATGCTCTCGTATCCAAAGGGTACACTGGGTAAAATTATAACGTTCCATGTCTTTAGGTCCACCATCGGGGCTCTCCCTGAGCACACGAACGCTACCGTCGGCCCGCCGGTCGTGAGCATGCTCAGGCTCCACCCAGGGAGTCGGGTGCCTGCTCCGCACGCACACGGCCATGCTCTCGTATCCAAAGGGTACACTGGGTAAAATTATAACGTTCCATGTCTTTAGGTCCACCATCGGGGCTCTCCCTGAGCACACGAACGCTACCGTCGGCCCGCCGGTCGTGAGCATGCTCAGGCTCCACCCAGGGAGTCGGGTGCCTGCTCCACACGCACACGGCCATGCTCTCGTATCCAAAGGGTGCACTGGGTAAAATTATAACGTTCCATGTCTTTAGGTCCACCATCGGGGCTCTCCCTGAGCACATGAACGCTACCGTCGGCCCGCCGGTCGTGAGCATGCTCAGGCTCGCCCAGGGAGTCGGGTGCCTGCTCCACACGCACACGGCCATGCTCTCGTATCCAAAGGGTGCACTGGGTAAAATTATAACGTTCCATGTCTTTAGGTCCACCATCGGGGCTCTCCCTGAGCACATGAACGCTACCGTCGGCCCGCCGGTCGTGAGCATGCTCAGGCTCGCCCAGGGAGTCGGGTGCCTGCTCCGCACGCACACGGCCATGCTCTCGTATCCAAAGGGTACACTGGGTAAAATTATAACGTTCCATGTCTTTAGGTCCACCATCGGGGCTCTCCCTGAGCACACGAACGCTACCGTCGGCCCGCCGGTCGTGAGCATGCTCAGGCTCCACCCAGGGAGTCGGGTGCCTGCTCCACACGCACACGGCCATGCTCTCGTATCCAAAGGGTGCACTGGGTAAAATTATAACGTTCCATGTCTTTAGGTCCACCATCGGGGCTCTCCCTGAGCACATGAACGCTACCGTCGGCCCGCCGGTCGTGAGCATGCTCAGGCTCGCCCAGGGAGTCGGGTGCCTGCTCCGCATTCAAACCGCCATGCTCTCGTATCCAAAGGGTACATTGGGTAAAATTATAACGTTCCATGTCTTTAGGTCCACCATCGGGGCTCTCCCTGAGCACATGAACGCTACCGTCGGCCCGCCGGTCGTGAGCATGCTCAGGCTCGCCCAGGGAGTCGGGTGCCTGCTCCGCATTCAAACCGCCATGCTCTCGTATCCAAAGGGTACATTGGGTAAAATTATAACGTTCCATGTCTTTAGGTCCACCATCGGGGCTCTCCCTGAGCACATGAACGCTACCGTCGGCCCGCCGGTCGTGAGCATGCTCAGGCTCGCCCAGGGAGTCGGGTGCCTGCTCCGCACGCACACGGCCATGCTCTCGTATCCAAAGGGTACACTGGGTAAAATTATAACGTTCCATGTCTTTAGGTCCACCATCGGGGCTCTCCCTGAGCACATGAACGCTGCCGTCGGCCCGCCGGTCGTGAGCATGCTCAGGCTCCACCCAGGGAGTCGGGTGCCTGCTCCGCATTCAAACCGCCATGCTCTCGTATCCAAAGGGTACACTGGGTAAAATTATAACGTTCTATGTCTTTAGGTCCACCATCGGGGCTCTCTCTGAGCACATGAACGCTACCGTCGGCCCGCCGGTCGTGAGCATGCTCAGGCTCGCCCAGGGAGTCGGGTGCCTGCTCCGCACGCACACGGCCATGCTCTCGTATCCAAAGGGTACACTGGGTAAAATTATAACGTTCCATGTCTTTAGGTCCACCATCGGGGCTCTCCCTGAGCACACGAACGCTACCGTCGGCCCGCCGGTCGTGAGCATGCTCAGGCTCCACCCAGGGAGTCGGGTGCCTGCTCCGCACGCACACGGCCATGCTCTCGTATCCAAAGGGTACACTGGGTAAAATTATAACGTTCCATGTCTTTAGGTCCACCATCGGGGCTCTCCCTGAGCACACGAACGCTACCGTCGGCCCGCCGGTCGTGAGCATGCTCAGGCTCCACCCAGGGAGTCGGGTGCCTGCTCCACACGCACACGGCCATGCTCTCGTATCCAAAGGGTGCACTGGGTAAAATTATAACGTTCCATGTCTTTAGGTCCACCATCGGGGCTCTCCCTGAGCACATGAACGCTACCGTCGGCCCGCCGGTCGTGAGCATGCTCAGGCTCGCCCAGGGAGTCGGGTGCCTGCTCCACACGCACACGGCCATGCTCTCGTATCCAAAGGGTGCACTGGGTAAAATTATAACGTTCCATGTCTTTAGGTCCACCATCGGGGCTCTCCCTGAGCACATGAACGCTACCGTCGGCCCGCCGGTCGTGAGCATGCTCAGGCTCGCCCAGGGAGTCGGGTGCCTGCTCCGCACGCACACGGCCATGCTCTCGTATCCAAAGGGTACACTGGGTAAAATTATAACGTTCCATGTCTTTAGGTCCACCATCGGGGCTCTCCCTGAGCACATGAACGCTACCGTCGGCCCGCCGGTCGTGAGCATGCTCAGGCTCCACCCAGGGAGTCGGGTGCCTGCTCCACACGCACACGGCCATGCTCTCGTATCCAAAGGGTGCACTGGGTAAAATTATAACGTTCCATGTCTTTAGGTCCACCATCGGGGCTCTCCCTGAGCACATGAACGCTACCGTCGGCCCGCCGGTCGTGAGCATGCTCAGGCTCGCCCAGGGAGTCGGGTGCCTGCTCCGCATTCAAACCGCCATGCTCTCGTATCCAAAGGGTACATTGGGTAAAATTATAACGTTCCATGTCTTTAGGTCCACCATCGGGGCTCTCCCTGAGCACATGAACGCTACCGTCGGCCCGCCGGTCGTGAGCATGCTCAGGCTCGCCCAGGGAGTCGGGTGCCTGCTCCGCACGCACACGGCCATGCTCTCGTATCCAAAAGGTACACTGGGTAAAATTATAACGTTCCATGTCTTTAGGTCCACCATCGGGGTAATGTACGAAGTTTCATTTATTATGATGATGTTACAAGCTTCTTGAGCTCGTAAGGCCCAGACGAGCCAGGATGCTCATGGACCACGAACCTCAACAAACAACAAGAAAAGGAAAAAAGATAAAAAGAGTAGTATAAGACCGGCAACCATTCGCCGGTCGTGAGCATGCTCAGGGTGTTGCACCCATGCTCAGCGCTACATGGGAGCTGCGTGCCACGTTGCCCCCAGCCATGCTAGTATTGCGGAACCGGCTCTGATGCACTGTCATGAACTACATCACCCATTTCCAAAAAATGCAATGGCGCTCGAAAAGCAACCTACCGGTGTTAGTTAACACCACCATTACGTAAAGGGGCTGTGCACGGTACCGACACCCATGCCTTGTGCTCCATAACATCAGCCTTTGCAAAAAACGTACGCCGAGAAGGAGCCTTTCCCCGACATCTTAATGTTCCTGCAAACGGCTACTAGTTGCAGCCCCGTGAAGCCGACGGCCTTCAGGTCTGCCAGGATCCGTTCTGTGCCGCCACTCTGGATTAGCGCCAGGCCCTGCACATAATTGCAACAGCTACTTTCAACGGTACCAACATTGCGGGGATCATTTCGTTTAATTACCTGAAGGCGTTTACTGGCATTCACTCGTTTAGCCAACTCTGCCTGATCTGACGCAGCTCAGCCCTGCCAGAAGCTGTAGAGGTGAGTTGTGTTTTCTAATGCATCCAGGGGCAAGCTGCTGATGTCCGCATGAATAAAAGTGGGCCACCTGGAGTCGACATACCTGGCGGCATCGGGTCCTGTCAGGGAGGGCAGTCGTTATTACTCGCGCCAGCACGCTTGCTTGCTGCTCAATGCACTTACCTAACTTGTGACCGAACTCTTTCGTGAACTGCATTCGGAAGAACGCGGTCGACTCCACTCTGCTGAGCAGCAGCTCGAAACCCCACGCAGCTTGTAAACCAAGAAGGATCGCGTGCACGAGTGGTCTTCCAAGCCCAGCCCCGGCGTCCACAAGGACGCTAGAGGTGCACAGGCCAGTGAGTAGCGCCAGGAGTGCGAACACGACGGCAGTCGACTTGGGCGTCAGGGTCCCGTACATCCCTCCGTCGCCACCACCGCCACCGAGAGTGTTCTGTGTGAGATACACATGGGCAACACAGTGATAGTTCCATACTTGCCTGGCGCGGAAGCAAGACACGCACCTCAAGCTGAACCCAGCGCCCGTGCATGAACGTTACCGATTCTCGGACAGACATTCCGGGAACAAGCTCGCCTGCAAGCGGTTATTCGCAGATGTTAAATATTTGCCGCTCTGGGCTGCTTCAACATCAACTTTACCGTTGAACAGTCTGTAGCTCTCTGACAGCAGCGTGTCGGCATCATTACCAGACGCTGAGGCTTGAAGCAGCCCAGCTGGATCTCGGAGGCGGGGCAGAATTGACTCATTGGCGCCTGTGTAGGGTGGAGGTTGGGTTCACATGCTGTATGTACGTTTCCAAACTCTCGCAGCCACTGTACCCCGTATCACACGGTGGCCGGCGAAGGGCGGCAATATCACCCTGACGAAAGAACCCAAAGTATGTTTGTGGCAAAACTGAATGATCAAACGGCGCGGGCCTCCTACCCGGCGAGGCGTTTCGGTACTCACCCTGGTCCGCCCCCGCGGCTATGCGAGCCGCCAGCGATGACGTCTCCATAGTGCGGTCCGACTGGTCCGCTTCTGTGCAGCCGCCGGCGCCTGCGCACACGTCATGCGAAATAGGGTCTTGCGAGTGATCAACCGGAATGATCAACCTGCCCGACCTCGCTGCTTGTGCTGGCTCAAATTGCGCAGTCCGTCTGACAGGATGAACATGACCTGCACAACACTGCGAGGCGTTTCCGTACTCACCCTGGTCCGCCCCCGCGGCTATGCGAGCCGCCAGCGATGACGTCTCCATAGTGCGGTCCGACTGTTCTGCTTCTGCACAGCCGCGGGCGCCTGCGCACACGTCATGCGAAATAGGGTCTTGCGAATGATCAACCGGAATGATCAACCTGCCCGACCTCGCTGCTTGTGCTGGCTCAAATTGCGCAGTCCGTCTGACAGGATGAACATGACCCGCACGACACGGCGAGGCGTTTCGGTACTCACCCTGGTCCGCCCCCGCGGCTATGCGAGCCGCCAGTGATGACGTCTCCATAGTGCGGTCCGACTGTTCTGCTTCTGCGCAGCCGCGGGCGCCTGCGCACACGTCATGCGAAATAGGGTCTTGCGAATGACCCGCACGACACGGCGAGGCGTTTCGGTACTCACCCTGGTCCGCCCCCGGGACTGTGCGGCGAGCCGCCAGTGATGACGTCTCCATAGTGCGGTCCGACACTCTGGGAAAACGCACCCCCCATTTGTTCGTAACTGATTCGTTTCGGCGTTCATAACTCGTTCGTAACTCATTCGTAACTCGTTCGTAACTCGTTCGTTTTAGAGGCCTTCGTTGTGGAGATAATTCGTTGTAGGGCGCCCAAAATGAATTGTCTCCACAACGAATCCCTCTAAAACGAAACAGTTACGAACTAGTTACGAATTGTCTCCACAACGAATCCCTCTAAAACGAAGCAGTTACGAATGAGTTACGAATTGTCTCCACAACGAATCCCTCTATAACATTCATTCATTCATTCATTCATTCTTTGAGTCGAGTTCGCCATGCAATCAGACGCAAACCAATTCACACCATTACCGAAATAACTTTAAAACCCACGTCACAGTTTCCCAGGAAGGGAAGTGCAAATAAGGAAAGGGGGGAAAAACTGCCGGGCACTCGCCCGGGCTCGCCACGGGCGCTGTCCCGCACCACACTAACACAAGGCGAGCACCTGCACACGCGCGTAGGCCGCCGCACCGGCGATGTCCTAAGCGCATACACCCCCCAGAACCTGGGAAACGAACTATTGACCAAATCGCCTACGAACGGCGGAAAGAACGACATTAAGACGAGGGGAGGGCGGGCGGGAAAACAAAGGCCTCCGAATAACGCGAGCACGTCTGTCTGTCCACACTGCTCTAGAGGTCAGAGTACGTTAATCTCGCTAATTTGTAGCGCCAAGGCTCCTCACGTGAAGTGCAAGGCGCGACGTCTAAACTTTACCGCTCAACCCAGCGCGGCTCGCAAGCGGTGGTCACAGTACGGCCCATCCTCTGCCGTACCCGTACCAAAGCACGGCTGTTAACTCGTCTGCAAACCATATTTTCGGATTAACCTAAAATCTAATTTTGAGTCGAGTTCGCCATGCAATCAGACGCAAACCAATTCACACCATTACCGAAATAACTTTAAAACCCACGTCACAGTTTCCCAGGAAGGGAAGTGCAAATAAGGAAAGGGGGGAAAAACTGCCGGGCACTCGCCCGGGCTCGCCACGGGCGCTGTCCCGCACCACACTAACACAAGGCGAGCACCTGCACACGCGCGTAGGCCGCCGCACCGGCGATGTCCTAAGCGCATACACCCCCCTCACCAAGTCTTCACATCTTCTCCACTACTGCCCGGCGCACCGCCACCGACTTCTTCATGTATAGCTGCACGGCCTCCGACTTCCATCTCCCGTGCTCCTTGATAGCCTCCGTACTGACCCCGGCATTGGCCGCTGCCGTCGCCCCGCCTCACCGCAAACTGTGGGCCGAGAGGGCGGTGAGGTCGACCGAGAGATCCGGCACCGCCTGCTGCAGCTCCTTGACCAGGAGGCGCAGCCTGTTAGTGAAACCCGCCCGGTCCCAGGCCACGAGGCGCGCCCCTCGCACCTTCCGGGTGAACAGCGGGGCTTCGTTGCCCTGCTCCCCGACGAACCCCAGATGCCTGCGCACGATCTTCCCGATAGGCACACCACTAGCGGTCCGCTCCGCTAGGCAAATAAAGGCCCCGGCGCCCTGCTGGTCCGTCTTGCTTCGGGCCACTTGCACCCCGATGCCCCCACCCGCAAGCTCCTGGACGCTACCCACGGTCAGCGCTGCGAGCTCGCTCCGCCGCAACATCCCAAAGAAGCCCACCACGAGCCAGCAGGCATCCTGCGTGAATTCCGCCTCCCGGCCCGGCACCTCGTTCCCCCGCTGCCGGAGCCAGCCCACCAGCAACTGCAACAGCGCCAGGGGCAACGGCGCCTTTTGCTGTGGGTGCGTCGCTCTGCCCTCCACGGCGGCCCTCCGTAGTGCCTGCCCCAGCACACGCCTCAGGACTGCGTCCCGGCTAACGAACAGCTCCGGCGCCACACCCTTAGACCTCTGCCAATCAGCCAGCGCGCTGATGGTCCCCTCCACCGTTGAGGGCGCCAGCTTACCTACCGCGTCCGCCACAAACAGCCGCACCCGCTCCACGTTCAGATTCACGCCTGGCCCCCGGGGCAGTGCCTCATCCTCTGGCACCCCCAGTGACTCCAAACAAAACCGGGTGAAGCGCCTGCGGGCTGACTCGTATGTCGCGGCCGAGCTCTCAGCCACAGCGCTACTGGCGAGCGAGACGAGGCGACCCGCGATGTCGCAGGCCCCAGCCGTCACCGCCGACCGTGTGACGCCTGCTGCCCGAAGTACGCAGGCCGGGCACCGAAACCAGCCCCCCGGGTAGGCCCCCGGGCTTAAATCGAGGCATCGGCGGTGAGCCGCCGCCAGACAGCCCTCACAGCGGACGTCCGTAGCTCGGCAACGCCGGCCGCAGCCCACACACGTGTCGGGCCCACCCTCGCCAGATCCTGTCGCCACTGGGCGGGGCATGGCATCGTCAGTTCAGACGAAGCACCAGCAGATCGTAGGCCGCCGGGTCCGCCTCGGCACCCCAGGGCCACAGGCAGTGCGACCGCCCCTTCTCTAACACAGTCAGCACGCGGAACGAGCCACCCCCATGACCACTGCCCCGCACAAACTGCCTGAACCACGTCCGCTCCGGCCAGTGTGGGACCACGACTGTCGCCCGCGTGCTGCGATTTAGCCGGTAAGCTGCCTCCAACTCGCCGAGCACCTCGCCGATCAAGGTCTTTGGTGGGAAGGCCCACAGCACCTTGCCGGCAAGTTGCGCCGCCTGCCCCAAGACTGAGTTGTCCGGGCTGAAGAAGGTAGTGCAGCCCGCCTGGGCGTTCAGCCCCAGCACATCGCAGCAGCAGTCGACCGAGGGTGCGTAGACGCCACCCACCAGTGACCGGAACGTACGCGGCTTGAGCCGCAGGTTCAGGGCCCGCGCCTGCTCCAGCTGCCGGCTGAGGCGGTCCGCACGCACATTGTCCACCCCGGCGATGTGCTCAGCCCGCACTTCAAACTGGTAGCGGATAGCCAGCTCCGCCAGGCTCCGACTGATCTGCCGGCCGTCCTTGACCCGCGTCGACCCGTGATTGATGGCGGCCACCGCCTGGGTGTTGTCACAACGGACGAGGACGCGGCGGCCAGCCAGTCGGGGCGCCCAGGTCTCGAGGGCGCGGAGAACGGCGGACAGCTCTAGCCACGCGATGTGTAGGCTGCGCTCGGCTGGGGCCCATACCCCCTGCATTTCGGCTCTGTCCCAAGCAGCTCCAAAGCCGGCGCCACTGGCGTCGGTGAAGATGGTTGCTGCCTCCGCTCCCGCAAACTCCCCCCTCACCAAGTCCAGGTCGGGGTCGGCCAAGGCCACAACCCAAACACAAAACAAACGCTCCTTAACCCGAGGAGGGGGCCTGATAACGACAGGCGGCGTACCCACCACGCCGGTGAGCGAGCAGCTCCTATTGACCCGGAGTCAGGGCTGCCCTCCATTGGGCTATCCCGCGCGACGCGGGCCTCCTTAACCCCGAGGAGGGGGCCTGATAACGACAGGCGGCGTACCCACCACGCCGGTGAGCGAGCAGCTCCTATTGACCCGGAGTCAGGGCTGCCCTCCATTGGGCTATCCCGCGCGACGCGGGCCTCCTTAACCCCGAGGAGGGGGCCTGATAACGACAGGCGGCGTACCCACCACGCCGGTGAGCGAGCAGCTCCTATTAACCCGGAGTCAGGGCTGCCCTCCATTGGGCTATCCCGCGCGACGCGGGCCTCCTTAACCCCGAGGAGGGGGCCTGATAACGACAGGCGGCGTACCCACCACGCCGGTGAGCGAGCAGCTCCTATTAACCCGGAGTCAGGGCTGCCCTCCATTGGGCTATCCCGTGCGACGCGGGCCTCCTTAACCCCGAGGAGGGGGCCTGATAACGACAGGCGGCGTACCCACCACGCCGGTGAGCGAGCAGCTCCTATTGACCCGGAGTCAGGGCTGCCCTTCAACCGGGCGGATTACAAAAGGGGCCTTCTCAACCACACGAAGGCAATCACACCCCCACGGTCCCGCCTAGGACTCGTTTCTCACCTGGTGGGGCAAGGTCCCCACCCGTCTGTGCGCCGGCGACCGCCGCTACTGACCGCCCGGCGCAGGGGGGTTTTGCGGCGGTCGCCGGCGCGGCTATGCCCTAGCGAGGCCCCCGGCGGCGGCCCTGGGCGACCATCCGCCTGGCCTTCGCCATGGCGTCGACCTGCTCCTGAGCGGACATCTCCTGCAGCTTCGGGCAGTCGCGGAACTGGTGCCCGGCGCCCTTGCAGATGTAGCACTTGCCCACCCCGCCGTCGCTGTCCTCGCTGTCGCTGCCGTTGGCAGTGAACACAGCTCGAGGCCGCTTAGGCGGAGGGACGGCGCGCGCCGATGTGGTGCGGTTGCCGAGCAGCGTATTGGCCACATGACCCAGCTGTTCGGACGACAATGAGGCCAGGCTGCTGACGAGGCCGGCGCCGCGCTGGTCGCCGTCTTTTGCGAGGCGGACCGCCTCACGAAAGGGGACGATCTTGGCCATGTCGTTCAGCTCCTTACGCGCGGCGTGCGCCTCAGCCACTTTCCGGAACGCGCTGGTAGCCTGGGCGTATAGCTGAGCCTGCACGGCCAGCGAATCTGCGCGTTCGGCCTCCAGGGCCGCGGCTTGAGCCGCCACCATGTTGCTGTTAATCAAGCGATTCGCCTGGCAGTTGAACGCCGCCTGGTTGGACGCGGTTTGCTGGATGCCCGCCGCTTTGAGCCAGCCCCCGATGCCGGGCAGCTGAGCGGCAGCGTCCTCCAAGTCTGCCGACGCTCCCAGCATGCCGGCGAACGGACCTAGTCCGCCGGCGCCAACTAACGAGTAGCTTAATCCGGCGGCCCCGAGGCCGCCGAAGACGGGAACCATGCCGCTCGTGAGAGCCCCGGGTCGGAAAACCGGGCCTGTGTGGCCGTACAACCCCACCGGCATGAGCGGCGGCGGCGCTGTGGGTCCAAGAGGGTTGCCGCTGGGTCGAGGTACCACCGCGGTGGGTTGCTGCCGGATGGCGGGTTGTGGCCGCGGTGAGGCTGCATGGCGGCCTGTACGTGTGGCCAGCCCACGGAGGCCCACCACCTCTGGGTCGACAAGCACTTCTTGTGTCAGCCGGCCGAAGTCGCCCGCATCGATGGCGTCCTCGATATCGGCCTGGTCTGCCTCCACATGGTCGTCACGGGTGCCCGCCGCTGTACCACCGATCTGCGGGGCTGCTGTTGCCGCTGTCGTCCCTGCTGCCGCTGTTGCTGCTGTTGCTGCCGCTGGCCCCCGGACCCGCTCGCCTGCCCGGCGGGTTCCCGCACCAAGGCTCGGGCCTGCAGCCCCCGCAGTCTCACCTGGTATTTCGGCAGGTGGGGGCGCCGCGGGGCCCTGGAGAAGTGCTGTCTTCCGAGCGTAGATTGCTTCCCGCGCCTGCTCCCGCAGCTGCAGGTCTCGGTACGATGGCTCCTGACGCCCGAGAAGTCGGCGCTTTTGTTCATATTGGGACCGAACGAGGTCAATTTTCGCGGCATACGAGTCCTTCGCGGCTTTGCTAGCTGTCGCCCGCGGGACCTCCAGCGTCCCCAATTTATCCTGCTCCTCGCTATTAATATCCGTGAGCTTTTCTAAGGCCTGGTTCAGGTGCTGAAACTCAAGGTCGCTGAGAGGAGGGTACTTCGCGAGTTCCCTGTCGCAGTCTGAAAAGGTCTTACAGTGGTCAAACGCCATCGTGGCGACGCAAACGCTCGTCGGGCACTCAAGCTGCTAATTTAATCCGTAATGAAGATACGATAACAGCAAAACAAAGGCCTCCGAATAACGCGAGCACGTCTGTCTGTCCACACTGCTCTAGAGGTCAGAGTACGTTAATCTCGCTAATTTGTAGCGCCAAGGCTCCTCACGTGAAGTGCAAGGCGCGACGTCTAAACTTTACCGCTCAACCCAGCGCGGCTCGCAAGCGGTGGTCACAGTACGAATGAGTTACGAATTGTCTCCACAACGAATCCCTCTATAACATTCATTCATTCATTCATTCATTCATTCATTCATTCATTCATTCATTCATTCATTCATTCATTCATTCATTCATTCATTCATTCATTCATTCATTCATTCATTCAAGGTTCTCTATCTGTTCAGTATAGCGACTGGCAAGAATGGACAGAGACGTCTTGAGTGAGACATTATGCGTTAAAAGCGACAAGCACTAATGAAAGGTGGTGAAAGGAGGTGGAAGCTTCCCCGCCGGTCGAACATCAGAGCGACGTGGAAAAATAAAGCATCACCAACTGCCCAGCTTCGTACTCAGCATCACCAACTGCCCAGCGGCGTAAGTGACAGGCTTCTTACCCCGGTTGTAGTAATCAGCAGCCCGTTGTTGCGCTGCGTCCAAGCAGGACTTAGCTTCAGACAGACGAGACACAAAGCTCCGTGCGAACTGCTTCGCGGCAGGAACGTTGACGTCCAACTCCCGCCAGACAGGAAGCGCAGGGTAGTCCGTAGTTCAGGAAGAACGGACTCTTGCCAGTGGAGCGATTCACTGCATTGTTCAGCGCGAACTCAGCAGCAGACAGATGAGTGTCCCAGGTATCAGGGTTACGGCCAGCAAAGTTGCGCAGCATGTCACCAAGTGTACGATTCATGCGCTCAGTTTGACCGTCAGACTGGGGGTGATACGCAGTGGACAGATTCACACGCATATCCAGCAGATCCCCAAGCGCTCCCCAGAACTTGCTCGTGAAACGCGGATCGCGATCAGAGACAATGCCCTTAGGAACACCATGCAAATGTACGACGTTGTCAAAGAACAAACGTGCAGCCTGCTCAGCAGTACAGGACGTGGTGGTGGGCGCCAGATGCACCATCTTCGTAAGGCAATCAACCAGTACGATAACCGCGTCGTATCCGCCCTCAGTTTTGGGGAGCGCAACCACAAAGTCCATAGAGACGCTGTCCCAAGGGTTCGATGGCTTGTTGCGCTGACAGAGATCACAGGATTGAACGTAGTTAGCGGCGACGGCAGCCAACTTAGGCCACCAAAAGGTGCGGGTAACCAAGTCAATCAGACGACTGCAGCCAGGATGCCCAGCCAAGGGACCGTCATGGTACTTCGATAGCAGCTCACGACGCAGCTCGTCGTCATTCGGAATGACAATCTGCTTGCGATCAGGGAGGGAGCGGTACCAGACGCCACGCTCACAGGTGAGCGCTGCTGTGTTAGCAGTATCAGCGAAGTACGGATCAGTACGGTACAAGGCATGCAGACGGGCAAAAAGATCAGTTGCGGGCGCCTCAGCGGTCGCAGGTGCGGTGGCAGGTACGGCAGCGACGGGGTCAGCGGGCGTACGTGCATGAACAGGCGCAGGGGCGGCCGGAACGGGGTCAACAGCCGCAGCCTTGCGAGCAGAACTGCGAGTCGTCACAGACAGGATTGCGGCGTGCAGGTTAGGGTGCCGGCTGAGAGCATCAGCAATGTTCATCGAACCAGACAGATACTCCCAGGTGTAGTCAAAACGCGCCATGTACTCAAGCCACCGGGCTTGACGACGGTTCAGAGTGGGCACACCTTGCAGGAACGTAAGGGGCTTGTGGTCAGTTTTCAGCGTGAAGGGGCGACCCTCAAGGTAACACCGCCATTCTTTCAGAGCGTGGATGACAGCAAGCAGTTCCTGCTCCCCAGTAGTGTAACGAGTTTCAGCACCCGTAAACTTCTGACTGGTGAAAGCAACAGGTCTCCCCTCCTGTAACAGGACAGCACCGGTGCCGTACAGCGAGGCATCAGATATGACCTCAATACGGAACGGCAGGGAGTAATCAGGGAACCGCAGAAGTACATCATCACAGACAGCACGCTTCAGTTCATCAAACGCCTGTTGGCACTCAGGAGTCCAAGCAGCAGGCGACAGAAACGCACCCTTACGCGTCAGATTGGTCAGAGGTGCAGCTATCACAGAGTAGCGCGAAATGAACTTACGAAAGTAGTTGGTCAGACCCAAAAACTTACGCAGGTCCGGCAGGTTGGTCGGAGTGGGCCAGTCACGGACCGCGGCAGACTTGCGGGGGTCCATTCGAATGCCATCAGCAGAGACGACATGCCCCAGATACTCGACCTGCGGGAGCGCCCAGTGGCACTTCGACCGTTTCGCGTACAGCTGCTCACGCCTCAGAACCTCGAAGACCTGGCGAAGGTGCTGCAGGTGCTCCTCGCGGGTCTTGGAGAATATCAGGATGTCGTCCAGGTAACTTACGACGAACCGATCCAGGAAGGGCCTGAAGATGCGATTCATAACAGCTTGGAAGGTGGCAGGGGCGTTCACCAAACCAAAGGACAGGACAGTATACTCGTAATGACCAAAGGGTGTACGAAAAGCAGACTTTGGGATGTCGGACTCAGCAATCCGAATCTGATTGTAGCCCTGCTGCAGGTCAATAGAGCTAAAGTAAGCAGAACCCCTCAGTTTGTCCAACAGATCGTCTACGCGCGGCAGGGGATAACGGTTCTTAACAGTGACCGCATTCAGACCCCTATAGTCAATGCACATGCGCAGACCACCATCCTTCTTACCCACGAACAGAATAGGAGCAGAGTACGGCGAGGTGCTCGGACGGATCATGCCCTTAGCCAGCAAGTCAGTCACTTGCCGTTTTACCTCGTCGAGCTCCAGAGGGCTCAGGCGGTACATAGGACGGGACACAGGCGCCGTACCAGGTACCAGAGGAATGGTGTGATCGACAGGTCGCATAGGAGGCAGGCCAGGGATCTCCTTGAAGAGATCTGCATATTCCTCCAACAGGGCCTCAACGTCAGGGTCCTTAGCATCAGGTTGCTGTACGGCCGAGTTCAGGTACAGTTTCGGTCGAACAAGCAAGGCATGGGCACCCTTACGAAGCAGGCGAGTGGCAGCTTTGCGCCCAATGGGTTCAGGCTCAGTGCGAGAACACATAGCAGCAAGCGCAAAATTAACGTGAGGTGCAGCAGGCGCAGAGCCATCAGCGCCCTCGCCCCCCTCACGTACAGCAGGGGCAAGCAACGGCACGCGGTACGATAAACGGCCCTTGCGCAGACGCAAAGTACGTGAACCGTAATCCAAAGCAGCACCGTGCAAGTGCAGAGACCCAGACCCCAAGATAAGAGACGCGACGCTGGTCAGGTCAGGCAAGACATACGGTTGAAGTTGCAACCGCAGCGGGCCAGCAGAGGCACACAAAGTCACCTGCCCAAGCAACGCGCTCGTACCTCCATCAGCGAGGGTGACGTGTGACCAGGCACTAGGGCGGATCGACAGACCAAGTTGCCGTACAGTAGCCTCAGACACGAAGTCGTGACTGGCGCCGGAGTCCACCAGCGTCGGCAAAGGAACGCCAGCGGAGGACAGGGCGACGCGAGGCAGGTCGGCTCCTGAGAGGGAAGCAGCAACTGGCGAACAGAGGGTTGACAAGAAAGGGGCAGCAGGAGTGGAGACAGGCCGAGGTGGGTCGTACCAGACATCGACCGAGTACGGCAGCGAAGGCAAGGCAACCACAGCCCCAGACAAGTCCAACCCGTTGAACAGACCAGCACCCTTGTCGAAGCGTCGTATCTGAGCCATACCGACCAGGTGACGAGAGGCGCGACGAGACAAGTGCGTAGGCAAAAGCAGACAGGCAGAGGTGTCAGGACGCAGCTGCTTGCACGAACGGTAATGTGCCAGCTGAGTCTGCATCTCACGCATGGACGAAGGGACAAACAGAACCGTGTGACCACCCAGGTCGACAGATGACAGCGGCCGGCAGCACGGCAGACCCAGGTTACAGACCGAATCAAACCCCGCGCGCGCAGTGTGCGCATCGAAGCTGAAACGGCGGCCCACAGCAAGTTCGAGTTCAGCAAGCACGGACGGCGTCAAAGCGCGTACGGCACGGCGACGGCAAGCAACAGTGTCTGGCACAGCAGCCACAGAAACACCGGCAACAGAGCCAACAGAACCGCCAACACCGACAGCGCAGCCAACCACAGCAGCATCAGCAGAACACCCAGGGGGCAGTCCCTCAGAACCACCCTGGGCAACAACCTAAACGTTGCGCCGGGCCTTCTTCTTGGGCGGCGGGGTGCCGTCGACGAACAGCTCAGGGTGCTCGGCCCGCCAGATTGGGCAATGGTTCACGCGGTGGGCGTCGGAGCAGCAGCGCAGGCAAAGCCGGTCTTCCATCCGACGGAGATACTCCTTGAAGGAGCACCCAAACTTGGTCTTCTCAGCGAGCTGAGCAGCCGAGTACGTCTTTTCGGAGGGTGTCGACCGGGCGGCAGCAGCGACGGCAGGCGCTGCACGCGGGGCAGGAGCCGCGGCGGCGACGACAGGCCGGGGAGGAGCGCCAGCAGCGGCGGCGGCGGAGGCGGGTGCAGACGCCGTCGGAGCGCGCGCACGCCGGCCGTTGCTGGGTCCCGAGCGAGGCCGCCGGGTCAACATCCTCCTGCATGGCAACAGCGTTCAGGCGCAGCGAGCGAACACGTTTGAGAGCAAAAGCTTGAGCCTCCTTGCCAATAGCGTATTGCACCAAGTCAGAGTAGGTGCGG
The DNA here is from genome assembly GCA_003117195.1 of Eudorina sp. 2006-703-Eu-15. Lineage (NCBI taxonomy): Eukaryota > Viridiplantae > Chlorophyta > Chlorophyceae > Chlamydomonadales > Volvocaceae > Eudorina > Eudorina sp. 2006-703-Eu-15. Next base: position 127,917 of record BDSI01000196.1, read on the forward strand.
AATGGGGCACCGCGCTCATCAGTCACGCAGGCGTGCATCAGGTCATCAGGCAGGCCAGCGTGGAACCAGAACATGCGCTCAGACTCGGTGGCGTCAGGGATGGCAGTCATCAACGCCTCGAACCGAGACTGATAGGCAGGGACAGTCTCCTTAGGGCGCATGATAAACTGGCGGGTGGCAAGCTTATTGCGGGCCTCAGTGACACGCGGCTGAATCTGAGGTGCAAAGCGCTTCAGCAAGGCAAGCAACAGCTGATCAGACGTGTACGACGGGGTGGACAGGGTCCACTCGTCGTGGAACGACTTAGCCGCGCCCCCCAGCGCCTGACCCAAGTACAGGCATCGCAAACCGTCATCGTGACCGCCCTTGACCAGCGTGAAGTAGCGCTTGACGTCGCGGACGAAGGCACGAGTAGCAGCGGCAACGGCAGGCGGTGCAGAAGCGCAGCTCTTCGGGTCCGTCGAAATCTGCAACTTGGGCGCGGGCACGGACAGCTTGATTACCTCAGCGAACAAGGCGTTGTCGACAGATGCCCCAGCAGGCGCAGCGGCCACAGGAGCCGAGGGGACAGCCACGCCTGCACGGCCAGCGCCGGAGGACACAACAGCGTGGTGGGGCAGATACCGCAGCAGGTCAGAGTGTTCGTCAGAGACAGCGCCGCGCAAAGCAGGAGAGCGGCGAAACAGAGCGCGCAGCGCATCCAGATCGAAGTCAGCAAAGGGATCCGATGCCAAGTCGATGACAGGGACTGCGGCAGCGGAGCTCAGGTTCACAGCAGGCAACTGTTGAGCAACAGCAGGAGGAGCCGGAGCGTGTTCCACAACCGCAGGTTCAGGAGCAGGGTCCGCAACAGCAGCGGGCGCAGGGGGATTCACCAGAACGGCGTCACCATCAGCATTCCATTCATTGACCAGGTTAGCCATGATGGACTGAAACAGAAACAGAGTTCAGTAACAGAGAACAATCTCACGATTGCTCACCGAACTTGACAGACAACAACCGAACGAGGGTCGTCGGCGAAGCGTTGTTCAGAACAGTCGTCGGCGAAGGATGCTCCGGTGCAGCCACAGTAATCCGCAGCCGGATCGGATATTCACCGGGAGTTGACTCTGCGATGCTACAGCAGGTGAGCGCAGGAAGTCGACCCAACAGACAGAATAAAGCAGAATAATTTACAGACCTGCACCAGCAACGCGAGCAATGGCGGCGTTGGTGTTTGGCGAGTAAACAGAGAAACGGGAAGGAGTCGCCATTGAAGTCAAGGCAAGTGAGTAACAGCTTAGCGGAAGCGTATCAGGAAAGACCGTCTCGAGTCCACTTGTTGTATCCACGTACTTAGGTGGTAGTAAGAACTACCGATTGTTGAGTCGCAGTGTGCTTAAATGCACCAGGTCCGCGCCCAGTAGTGTACGGCGAGCCGCCACTTGGACGAAGGGTCAGTGAGGCAACGGTTTAACCGTCAGTTTGAACTCAGCAACCGGAGTCACACAGAATCAGCTACCAGGACCAGTTGTCCTAATTGTAAACAGATTACAATTACCAGCAGAATAACAGGATTCGGCAGTCCGAAATACAGGTTCGTAAACAGTTACGTATCAGCAAAGTGTAAGGAACAGCTTCCTCAAAAGTGACAGCAAATACAGAACAGTAAAATACCATAAAGAGCACATTGTTTATTATGCGAGACAGAGCATAATACAACAGGATTACTGTATGCCCGTTGCTGTGCCTATCCCTTTGGTAGTGTTGCCCCGCTGCGCACCTCTGCTTGCTTCGGTGTCTGACTGGTTGGGGTTATGGCCCGGTGTGTTTTCTTTGGGTGCGGCGTTGTGGTGTGGAGGTGACCTGCCGCCTTGGCGGTGGGGCCTGCTGGGGCTTGCTCTGGTATACACCGATGATCCCGTTGGGGTCCGCTGTAACATTCATTCATTCATTCATTCAAGGTTCTCTATCTGTTCAGTATAGCGACTGGCAAGAATGGACAGAGACGTCTTGAGTGAGACATTATGCGTTAAAAGCGACAAGCACTAATGAAAGGTGGTGAAAGGAGGTGGAAGCTTCCCCGCCGGTCGAACATCAGAGCGACGTGGAAAAATAAAGCAAATGGGAGCAGAAAAAGCAAATGGGAGCTGCTGCTGTCGCTGCTGCTGCAAAATGAAACCCTTGGGAATGGAATCCAGTATACCGCACCGCACCCACCATGAGGACATACATGACGAGCCACCCACTCCGCCATGAGGACGAGGATGTGGGTTCCAAAACGCGTTTGATCTTTCGAAACGCCACGAGACCGGGATGAACGGACAGGAGGCACCCCCGCCTGCAAACAAAGATGCGTAGAAATCCTCTGTACTGGTGAACCAACACTCTGCGTCAGATGCGTCCACGGTCCGCGGTTCATCACAGTCCACCGTCACTGCGTGGCATGGTGATGCACAACCGGAAGGATACAGGACCGTCAGGAACTCGTCCCCGGCTTCCCGCCTCCTCGCCGCCGGTCGGTGTCCGTATGGCTCCGTGTGTCATCAGGCATGTCCCAGACCGCGCCATGCCGCGCTGCGCCACGTCGCGCCGCACCGCGCCGCGCCATGGCAATCAACCGCCCAACGGCCAAGCGAGGAGACGAGACGAGATGAATGTAGGCCATCCGCCCCCACACAAATATACGAGCACACGCGACGAGCTGTCTCCACGTCCTCTATGTCTCAAGCTGCCAGCACGAATGTGTTTGGTGTGTTCGGAATCGAAAATCCAGAGACGAAAGAGGCAGCAGGGGAGTACATGCGCCACCCAACCAAGCCCCGCTGTGACTCCACCAACCTACCTGTGACTCCACCAAACGCCATCCCCTATTCGCCCCGAACAGAGGCAAGTGTTTCACTGCTGCGAACCACACAGCCGCGACAACGACATCCCCAACACCCATGTACTACTGTCGTACGAGGGTCCGACAAGGGCAGCTTGACGCGCGAATTTGTCATGCGCCGTCCCTGGGAGTCACACGCAGATACACACCCTCGCACGCACGCACGCACACACACATTACCCGAGAACACGCACTCACGCACACCGGGAGGGAGTGCTTCGGCGGTTTTCCGTTGCGGCTAGTTCAGCAGCCCTTGGCCGGCGCCAGGCCCGGATCAATATGTAATGATTCACACCCACGCACCCACCTACCCACCCACCCTCGGCGCCGATCAACGCACCCGCGTACACAACTTCGGCACATGCGTTTTCATGCAAACACCCCGCAATGCTACGCTTCGCAAATCCGGTACACCTCAACGCACGAACGCGCCGGAACACATGCACGCATACCACCACAGTGAGCGTGTGTGTCTTCAGTTCTCTTGTACACGCACACGCACACAAATGCGAGGTACCTGCTGAGGTTGGTTGGGTTGGTGACCTGTGGCCCCCTCCGGCTCCTTCCGACAGCAGCTCACAACCCATGCAGACCAACAACCGGCCCAACAGTCAACGGTCCTCAACAGCCGGCCCACATGGCCAGCCTGCGACGGCGCGTCCAGATTGGTTCGGGCGCCCGTCTGGACGGTGCCGCAAAGCTGTTCCGCATGGGTTTCAGCCGGGGGCCGTTTCCTGGAACGTGATTTGGGACATGCGCGACCCCCGCCCTGCCCTCGAATCTCGGGTTGCCCTTTTCGCTGACGGATGATACCCGCCCTTGACGGGAGTCTCGTGATGGCCTTCCCCGGCCCTGAGCACTCATCTGCCTTCCCCGCCAGCCCCCTCCTCTGGTCCGCCGTTGCCCTGCGCATGATTCGATCTTACGAGCCCACCCCGCCCAAGCCTGACGTGCCTTAGCCCGCTGTTCCCATGCTGCCCTGCTGTCGCATGAGCCCTGCCTGTCCAGTGTAAGACATGGTGGTGAGTACCATTGCTTTACATGAGTGTTTCTATGAGGTCAGCAGCGTGCGTGTATAGCATCTGTGCCGTCCATGCCAGCCGCAGCTGCTAGAGCTGCTCATCGTTTGGTTTGTGTGAAATAAAGCGACCCGTGGGTCTCTCCGTGGGCCCCGCCTTGCCCTGCCTCACCTTCCCCCGCCCCGCCTGATCTCACAATCGGCTGCCAGCTTTGGCAGCAAGTTCAGTTCTGCTGGCTGATTGGCTGATATGGTGCTTGCGGGAGTTGAACCCACAGATCCTGGCCATCCAGCAGCACCAGCACGTGCATGCCGTGACTGCATCTCGACCATTTATACAATGCAACCGCTGCGAGCCGAACGATAAGGTCGGCAAGCCCGCCGTGAATTTTAGCCGCCGAGTCCTAAATCCGCAAGGCATCCACAGGCCTCATCCCCTGGCCATCCGGCATATGCGCGGCGTCCCCGTCAAAAGCTAAACAAGGCGGTAAAAAACGATCCCAGCTGCGACTCCCTTATCCAAGTGACATGGTTCCAAGTCAACCCCACAAACCCCCGCCGCATGGCCATCCCTTTGAAGCCACATCCTGAAGCCTCGCGCGATTCATCAACGCCGAATCTGAACCGGCAAGGCCCCGCCCCCTGGCCATTCGTGGATCACCCAAGTGTGAAGCCTACAGCGCGGCATCCCCGTCATAGTCTGATCAAGCCTCGCCCAGCTGCAATTCCCTTATCCAAGCTCCAATGCGGCCCGCCTGCCCAACCCATGCTATCAGCAGCTGCTAGAGCTGCTTCCCCGCTTGGTTTGTGTAAAGTAAAGCAACCTGTGGGTCCCGGCACCCACCCTCCCCGCGCCCAAACCCACGACGGCCTCACCTGAATGCTGCTGGGCCAGCCAACGTTTGAACCGGTACCAGCAGCAACCGAGTTTGATTCTGATCCGCCCTTGTCTTGCGCCGTCCCGCCCCACTCCTCCTTTGTTGTGCGCCGTCCCGTCCCGCCCCATCCTTGTCGTGCGTCGTCCGGCCCCACACCGCCCTTGTCGTGCGCCGCCACGTTCCACCCCACCCTTGTCGTGCGCCGTCCCGCCCCGGACCGCCCGTGCACCGTCCCGCCCCACACCGCCCTTGTCGTGCGCCCTTGTTATGCGTCGCCCCTTGCGTGCCCCGCCGCAGCCTGCCCTTGTCGTGCGCCCTGTCGTGCGCCCTACTAACCTGTGCAGTTGGACACTTCTGCGCCGTCCAGCGGTGTGTTCAGAAAGCGCTGGGCGAAAGCCCTGTTCCGCACTTGCTCCAAAGATTATCCAGCACTGCATGTGTACCTATACAAAAAATTTGGACCTTATTGTAGCGACTTGATTGCTGTGCAATCCGACAAGTCTCGCCATGTAGTCGTTCTCCTTCACATCTGTTTCATTTGCTATAGGTGTTATGGTTGGTAGTAGGCATGTCTTTATATGCCGATATGCATCATTTGAGCTGCCCAACTTGTTGAAGCAACGCGCACATATCACTTTGCCGTCAGCGTGCACGACTACATATACTCTTCCATTGTGGCTTGGTGAGCAAAAGAATGGGGCCAGCTAGGCCAACTGAGAATGTGCCTAGTGCCAGGCAAAGACTCACTCATGCTTCCTGTCATATTATGATTGTCCATAGACTAATTTAGAAAGCAGCTGACCGTTTCAATGGCGAAAACTATGGGTGGAAGGTGTGGACCAAGCGACCAACCTGACAGATCCTGCGGAGTGGATTTCTTTGGTTCCGTTCAAATGTGATAGACGAGGTGCTACATACTCGCGTAACAAAAACAAAAAGATAGTTACAGTGCAATCATAGCATCGTGTTCATGTTCTTTCATGTCTTATTCATATGCCTTTCCTCTTCGTAGGAAGTAAAATTATGAAGTACTTTGCGGGCGTATGAACTGCGCATGAACCAACCATGAAAATGCCATGAAGAGGTTATGAAAATCGAAGTGGCTTATGAAGATAGGTCCGTTCCACGAGCGAGAGCAACGATGTCCGATTATAACAAATAAAGGAACACGGGGCATACATACGTACATCTGGAGAAATGCGCACGGACAGATAGATAGAATGAACGCAACACACCTTTCCTATATGCTCACACGCAGTGTCTGTGCGCGCATTCTTATGTCGCTAATTATTATTATTAGGATGTTACAGCGGACCCCGCGGGTCATCGGTGACAGCCCCGGCCACAGCCGAGGCCTCGCACTATTGCTTCAACTGCTAGCGAGCGTCAGTCGTCCAGCCAGCCAGTGAAATCGAAATATCACAGTTCGTTGAAACATACACGAACACACAATGAGTTGGCCGACCAGCCATTCATCAGTACGCCACGTGCGTACACCGGGCAGGCAACGCCTACAACTCATCGTGGTCATTACCAATGCCCCGCACATTGTTGTCTCCAGCAGTCTCACCCTCCACTGTTTGGCCGACAGAGCACACGGCCATCAAGAGGTAGGGACGACGGGGGGCAGGGAGCACATATACTGATGAAGAGAAATGCTACAAATAAAGACATCAATGCACCGGCACTACATGGATGGGGAGCTACGCCAGAGAGTCAGTTCGTGATGTTCATTGTAGGCAGGTGGGCGTCTCGAGATGCTGGGAGAGCGCTTTGCGCTCTTTATGGCTGTGGACCGTACATTGTAATAAGATATTACTGAAACTTATACCTGAAATGATAGTGATGAGCTGCTGCTGCTGGTTATTAGCTGCTTTGCTAGATGGGCCGGCTGGAATAAACTATTATGAGGGACCGCTGCCGGCAGACGGAGGCGAAACCAATGAACGCATGTGCCCCTACCTGAAGATTCCGTGACAGCCGTCACTGATCGTTTGAGCCTGCTGCTGTTGTTGAGTCCGATCCAATCCAAGCGGAACTGGAAATCATGCTCATCGGCCTTGCACTTCTTTACCTGTACCACCAGATATTGCTTGTTCATTAACACCATGCCCACGCACTCCGAGGTCTCTCTGTGCACTAGCTGAACCCTGTGCACACGCACATACGCGCCCACGAATATACACAACATCATTATCTTGTCGATATCATGTGGGGTGTTACACTTTGGGAGTGCCGGGGGCCCCTAGCAGGGCCGCAACATATGTTGCATGCATATATATCTTTGTCGATGGGCGAACATACATATACCAGGTCGAACGTTTCTGTGAAGCAGCAATTGTCTTGTCGTCATTATTTAGTGAAATGTTTGGTGGCAAACAATGACCGCAGCATTAGATAGCCACTTGGTTTCCGTGCACGCATATACATTACATACATACATACGCTTACGTACATACTTACTTACCATTTAACAAATCCGTTCGCGCCGTCTTTGGCAATATCCCGCACCACCACCTGCCAGAGGACGTCCGAACTGTTACAGGTTTTGGACCACAACAGCCCTCTATTGTAAGTATAGGCCAGGCAGAGGCCGTCGACGGTCATGATAGCGAAGTAATTCGTGTATTCACCTTCTGTGGGGTCAAACACATGTCGAACACATTGCACATACGCACCACGTTTGTAAGGACGGACATTAGAATCATATATATGCTCGTGCGTTGCAAGGCTGGCTATGTGCATGTCATGCATGTATGTAGATGTTTTCTGCATGCTGTGCGTGGGCGGCACACACGTACATCAAAGTAAGTTCCGTCGCTGAGCATTGATATGATCAGTACTCGTCCGTCGATGGGCATTGATATGATGAGTACGTACTCGTCGATGAAGGTGGATGGGCGCTACATATATACCGGTGGTGAGCGTTAAACCGGCGCTACATATTGCGCGTTCCCCAATTGGGCGCTGCTGGTGGTTGGATTGGGTGAAAGGATAGGCAGGGAACGAAGTCATATACGTACCCTTCCTCATCCTTTGAGGAGTGCTTCGATGGTCTCCCGATGGGCAAGGGTAGCATAGCTGCCGCGGCCAGCATCAGACCGGGAGCGAGAGATACCGGACGAGCGTCAGGATCACGTTCTAATAGGCTTATGACCATCCAGCGGCTGCTACACACGGAAACACTAGAAACAATCGGTCCTTCTAGCTTGCAGCGGGGGCAAACAAGCATGTGAGCGGGCAAGCAGCGTTGCTAAACAGTTATCACCTATTTGCCCTGGTAAAAAGACTCCACTGCAGTAGCCATACTTCGGATTGCAGCCACCGCCACACCATTCCTCGCTGAGACCGCACTGAGGAGCAAAACCGTGTGTGGACCTGCAGCGGCGAAAAGGCACGGGAACCCGGCGGGCAAACGACTGGCTAGTTCAATCATGATACATGCATAAATATGCGTGAAACTGTTTACTGTGGTGAATTCAGACCCCTCGCCGGCGGGCCAACCGGCCAGGCACTTCCGGAACCCCTGATCGACCCCACTGATGCACAACTACGCACGTAAGTACGGGTCATACCTACCTGGCTGGTCAAGGCATGCAACATTAGCGATCCAGCCATGAACGAGTGATGACACAAAGCGAGCATATATGGGATAGATAACAACTAGCGGACATATGCTCCTGCGCCACACGCACGGACATATGTTACCTACTGGCAACATTTCCTGCTGGCAACGAACCGTACCAGTACACACCAGGGAACGGGACGATCCTACCCAGATCCGTCCTACCCAACTCTTTTGCACGCGGCAAGCAGCTACATAAGAGGGGCGCAAAGCATTACTCTCCCGGCATCTCGAGAAGCTTTTTGTGCTAGCTGCTCGCTCAACTACATACAGATATGTTTTCAGCACATTGGATGCCTTGAGCCGCCATGCACGCATGTATTTAGTTACCCGCCGGTAGCATCTTACCCGCAACAAGCCATACGGCAGCGTCGTCCCTCGCCACACTTTGCCACACTTTGGTTGCTGTCAGCAGGTGCAGATACTGCGGAGCTGCCAGCTGCTGTTGAAGGCTTGGCCTTGCCATCGTAGTAAGTAGCGTCGAAGCAGGCTCCGTACAATGGGCGGCAACCGAGGCCGCAGTGTTCCTCGTCAGTCCCACACACGCCAGAACTGCCGCAACAATGTCCCTCTGGACAAGGCGGAAGTCCTGAACCACAATGCAGTGAGCTGATTCCTGCAGTCATCACGCAGGACACAACAATACATACATCGTATCGATGTAGGTACGCATAGTACGCACAAGCATGAACATGTAGGAATGGAAGGGTGGGAGAGAGGAGAGGGGCGTAAAGGGCGGTTGTCCCATCCTGCTCGACTGATGAAGGCGCGCGTGTTATCCCGCCCGCCGTCGTCAGTGACCCCTCGTCATGGAATCAATGAGGCAGGAGGGCGTGGTGACAACGAAGACCCTTGGAAAGGCAAACCACATCACACACGCAAGATGTGCATGGTGCGCACGCTTCATTCTGCACGCCGCCGACAGCCGCCAACGCCAGGATCTATCATAGCGGCACGGCTGTCCGGCTCGGTCTTTGCAACATACGTACACCTGCATAAGCCCCCCTCGTGTTCAGCAGCAGCCCTGCAAACCTATGCGATAAGGCCTAGAAGAACCGGTGAAGCTGACATAGGGAAGGGACGCAAGACCTAGTGGCGGTACTACAGGTTGGTACGGGATAGATGCCCCCAAGCAAGGGCCATTATTTGCCCAGGCAGTAATGTGTTGTGTTCTTGCCCAGGCAGGTGAAACCCCGCCGTAGTAACTTTTTACAGGGCGTGGCTCGGTGCGAAATCAAGTTCGAACCTGCATACTACTGCATATGTACTACGTACATATGCCAACAAACAAACCTGTATCGGCAAATCCGAACACCTGGAAGTTTGTCCCGTTTCTTGTGGCCAATGAATCAAAACAATCCTGCCCCTTAAATAAGGCGAAGGCGACGTAGGGGTTGTTTGTTATTGGGTAGCCACCGTACAGGCACTGCGGTTTGGCTGAAGGCTGCTGCGGCTGGACCCTTGGAACTATCCTGAACCACCGGGCCTCACGGCGATCAAGGTGAAGGCCTGCATGTGGGCGGGCACGCAAGCAATGTAACTTCATGTATTTTCGACAACTTCTCCTCCACATCAGTAAGTGCCATACATACATCATTACTCCTTGACCTGGTCACGCATGTAGATGAACGGATTGAAGTGTTTCATTGATCACATACAAAGGTACGGGTTGTTGGTGGGAGGGTTTTGGTCGGTGCCACCAAGCGCCCCCGCCTCATTGGCTCCATGAGGAGGCACAGCGATCCGGGTAAGGCGCCTTCCGTAGGTCGAGCAAATATGCGTGGACGTGCGTGGCCCCTTACGCCCTCCATCTCCCCACAAGGCATGCAGGAGACGATCGTTCATTTCCGTTGGGGTACATATGGTTATGTGCCCCTGGCCAGCATCAGGCCCGGGTCGATATGTAACCAAAATATTGAATGTAATATGCATGCATGCCTGATTGTAACGCATGTTTGTACACTAGCCAGCCGTACACGCGTCCATCCAGCGTCATACACGTGTCACGCAACGGCGCTCATTATTCTCAGGCGCTAGGATCCATGCTGGATAGGTGAACCCATTGCAACTGTCCCAATCAGCTGGCTTCCCCCGTTGCCAACACTTACTATTGGTTTCGGGCGAGCATTTCCTTGTGTTAACGGACGTCAGAATGATAGTCTCCGAACCATCTAGCCAGCTGTCAAAGCAGAAGGCACCACTCTGATACGAACGCTCCTCAGTGAGAAGAATATCGACCTGAAAGAGTGAAGGTACGCACATGCATACGTAATGCAACAGTGCATACATCCATGTTGCAGACGGGAGCTTTATTGTTTTTATGATTCCGCCTAGATTCTTCCAAGCTACATAATAGCAATAATGCACTGGTCTTCCATACGCAGCGTGGTTGAAGTGGGCGGGCGTATTATTGACCATGCAAACGAAACAGTGAAAGCACAAAACCTCTTCGATCGCTCACGTCCCGTACGATCTGTTCCCGTAATTATTGTTCCCGAACATATTGTACATACGATACTAACATACGTATACTGTATCGACTTACCGTCAGGTTCTTGAGCTCCCAGTTATCAAACGGTAAGTGTTTAACCATGGACACGCCCACTGTCTCCAGCTTGCCGACGTTAACATCCAACTCAAACGTGTAGGTGTCGCAATTACCTCGCTCGTTTAGGTTTGACACATATCCTTGGACGCTGGAATGGTCAAAGCTGAGGCTGGGAGAGCACCCAAGGTCACCACAAACCACCACAGAAACGTCGCCATCCGTGCCGGCGCCGTCGTCATCCCCCGTGCAAGCTGTTATTTTGTAGACCGCACGCTGGTCTGCGTGTGTAACGCGTGGAAAAGTTCAACCAGAAGCAGCGAACAAAAAATGCTGAAAGTACATACATATATATGGCAGGCATAGGCAAGTGCGCGGAAATGACAGACTGCACTGCACCTTGGTTTTGCTGCAAAAGTCATGCATTACCACGCACTTTGGTCTGCTGCCTGCATGGCATCTATCATGTTACAGGGGTCTACACATACATGCATACATCCCTCCACGACGCCGGACCACGATACCCACCTGCCGTTGTGTAGAGCACAGCAGAACTATACGGTTAATGAGCACTTACCGGTCAAACATTTGATGGACTCCTTGTCTGTCAATACGATTGCGGTCAAATGTTGAAAACCTGAACCTGTCATCCAGTTATGGTAGCAGAACTTTTTGTTGTCATAAAACTTTCTCTCGACCTACAACAGACATTTGCACGCCCGTACATATGAATAATGTGATCAACAAAACGGCGCGGCGACACGAATTTCCTTGTTCTGATGAAAGCAACAACCCAGGATGCATCCCGCATGCATCCGGGATCTATCCGGCGGGGTTGCTTACTCCCGTATCGTAACCACCCGACGGCATTGCAGATAAAATCATTTATATTCGGCGATGATGCTGCGGCATAGCTAGCCTAACAGTAGTGCGGGGGCCGTTATGATACAGACCTGCGCATCCCTAGCTATATATGGATGTATGCAAACGACGTGCATGCATACCTTGACAGACTTCAGCAGCCAGGCATCCGATGCAGTTTCCAGGTACATTGTGACATTTTCCAGCACACCGATGTCTGTGTCCTGAATCACATAGTCACGACATGTGTCTCGCTCATGGTCGTTGACATTTTCTTCATCCAGCGGATGCATTCTAGTACGACCTGAACTGCCTTCAAGCCTGACGAACACATCGCCGTCCGTACCAGCGCCAAAGGCATCGCCAGTACATACTGTAATTGTGTAGTTAACCCATTTGTTATTACCTGTATTGTACATTTTCGTACACGCACGCACCAATAAAATCACAATAATCGTTACGGTTAGTTTTCAGTAGATAGATGCATGGTAAGTGGCCGCGGATAGCACATGTAGTTCATGCATGTATGAATGTACGAGTTTGGTACGAGATATATAGATCGTGGACGGACGTAGCTGTGCGTGCTGATAGAGGCCGCGCCCGGTATGCCGGACAGATCTATCTAATCTATCGGTGCTAATAACGAATGGTCCCGAGACTCGTCGTACGTTCACCAGCCTTCCAGTACGAGAGTGACATCGATCTATCTTATGCAAGCAAGTTGTCTTTAGCTTGGGTTCTTATTCCGCCCATCATCTTTACTAACAGAATTATTAGGGGTTCCCATGTATGTATGCGGACACTCGGGGGGGGGGGGGGCGCGACCATACACTCGGCGGAATCCGACAGTTACGGCCGCGACGATGGAACAACTAACCCGCCATCATGCACACCTCCGCTGCAAGCGTCGGTGCGAGAATAACGCAGCAACCTGATTTCCATCGCCCCGCGCAGCCTTGTTCGTTAGTGCTCAGTGCATGTTTGCTCATCATTACCAACGAACGTACCCTGCTTGCACGCGTTGTCTGACGTTAGGACCACGTCGCTGTCGCCGATCAGCCAGTCATTCAAGCAGTACTTCAGTGGCGGTGCGGTCGCTTTCGTCACCTGCGTGCATGCAGCAGCGGATCAACACAGCAACAACGCATAAATGATGTTGATGATGATGACGGACCTATCTAGCTAGGAACTAATAAGGAACCAGGAACAAACGTACCAGGAACTAAGTAAGGATGACGACCGAGCGGCAGCGAGGAAATGGGCGGTATCGATCGAGGAGATCATCACGCACTTGACATAGGCCAATATCATATCGGTGGATGATGCCCAGATTCTAGTATGTATGTGCTGTATAGCATGCTTGCTTGTACGTTGCGTCGGACGAATGAAGCTTGCTGAGGCCGATTTCACCCCTCATGCATATGGGTGTTGTAAGACCTAAAGGCTAATCCCGCGGATGCTCAGGCACCGGGCTTCGTTGCAGGTGTACTGTTGGCACGCCTGACCATCGCGCAATTCAAAAACCTAGGAAATGTTTTCAGGTCGCGCAAGCCTCTCGAGGTGTTTATTTTCTATTCGCGCAGTGCCGTAGAGTACGTAGAGTATTTCTTTTTGAACCGCGCAGTGATAATGATGTTTCGCGCAGGTTCGCCAGGTAACATGCTTACTATGGGAAGACGGCGGCGGGATTGCCACTGCAGTTTAAAATTCTCGCACCATACGGAACCCGCAAAACGCTTGCTAGCTGGAATGTCTGCGTACGACTCTGTATGATGAACGGCGCACAATCGTTACCCCAAATCAGTCGGCTGGTCCGCCATTTCCTACCTTGTCTTATCTATTATGAGGTAGCATGTCTGTGCCACTAGACATATATGTGTAGCGTTAATGATAAAGCAGTAGTGCGGCCCGCGGCGTGGGGCGCAGGTGGCTAGATAGCGCATGACATATCAGTCCGAAGAGCCTGTCGCGTTCGACCGTGTTGTGCAACTGTTGCAACTGGTGCAACATTCACAGCAATCTGTCCACTAATCCCACCCGCTCCCTTCTTACCTTCGCTCTCACCCGACAACCTCTCGCTCTTCCCTGCCGCCCTTCCCACCCGTCCCGTGAGGATAGATAGCTAGGGTGCTTAACGACCTATCCCTCTTTACCTGCAAGCTTGCTAACTCCCAGTTGTCCCAGATCGTCTTCGTGACGAGGCGAATCCTAACACTCATCAGCGTCCCAACGTCAACGTCATTAAACTTGTAGTTATAGCACTTCCCTCTCTCATGGCTCCCTCCGGGATGATCCGGGCCCAAGTACTTGACGTTGAAGAGCGAGAATGGATGCACAGTGTCACCCTGATCGCCCGACAGCCACACGTATACGTCCCCATCTGTGCCAGCACCGCTGCTGAACCCGGTGCACGCGACGATGGTGTAGTCCGTAAACCTGGTGTTCGCTGCATGCAGTCACGCGGAAAGTGGCGGTGGATGGATGGGATGGGAACAAAATAAGAACACAAGTCACTGCGCACAAAAAGTCACTACCAATCGAACGAGGCTGGCTGGATACTACAAGCTCCTTCGGTACTGTACTCGAGGCACGGTACAATGTACATATTTACTTGGAACATTAACAGTATCTTATTTAGAGGCACATTGAACACACACACGACGATTCTCACCATCTAGCTACCCACGCACTGCTGATATTGCTGACGGATACAGTTTACAGTTACCTTGAGAATGATAAATGGAGACGAATGAGCTAAAGAGAGCTGAAGCCAGATCAGCTAGCTAGGTGGTGGGCGCTAATTCTCATGAAATTAGGTGTACTACACACGTACCCGTCTTTCTTTCTTTCTTTCTTTCTTTACCCGTCTATCACCCTGCCTATCAAAGCAGCAGGCAGCACGCACATACGGATAGGACTGATGAAGTAGATGAAGCAAGCGTGTGCGCGCATGCAGTCCACTTACGCTTGTAGTCCTCAGGGTTTATTAGTGGACGAGGCACCTCCAAGAGTGATGTGTTGCACACCGTCACGCCCGCGAATGTGCTTGGCAGGACCGGAAAGTCCTCCAGTATGTCATAGCCTATCGACAGGGAGACGATGTAACCCGTGAACTCTGAATCTGTGTTTAAGACCGCCGTGGCGGACACGCCCACCGGCACAAACGGAGGTGCTTTGAGGCTGAAGCTACTCCAGCCAGTCCCCAGCACGGATGTCCCCGGGATGCTGCTCCACTCGAAGTAGTTTCCCATGTTGCCTGCGGCACTGATGCCCATTCCCATGCCTGATCCAGCGCACATAGAGAAGTAGCAGCCGTATTGGGCGCCCGGACCATAGGCAACGCCGACCTCCAAGCTACCAGTGGCCATTGCCAGTGAGCCCGACACGGAAAGGCCAAACGTAAACGCCAAATTCAGGTCCGTGGAGAGGCGCGCCAGATGCTTCTCCCTGAACGCGAGGCAAAATTTATAGGCCGAGCTTGTTCCTTTATTATTTCTCACAGCTTCTCTGAACACTTTGACCGATTGCATCGTGCACTGATGGATCCTCGAATCACACACCAGGTGGGGGGCACATGGACGATCCTCAGAACACGATTGCATCAGCTGTCGGGCTTGATCCTGGGAAGGTTGAGCAGGCTTGCAGACGTTGGTTCGCTGCCCGCATCGCAGGCCCTCACTGCAGTCGCTGTCCACAGTGCAGGGCTGACCATCGCGGCGGGGCACATTATAGCACCTCCGAACCATTCCCGGCGCACAAGAGAGGCCTTCCATGCATGGCGGCAGCCGCGGCGGGCCCGGGGGCCCTGTTGGGTGGTCACTGCACATCTCATTCAAGCCGGCGAGGTGTTGGCAGGTAAACGTGCCGTTCTGTGATGAAATACAGTTCGTCCCGGCTCTGCAGCCATGGCCTGAATGTCGTGGGCGGTAAGTTGGGAAAACAGCCGAGACCGAAAGCAGCCGCGGCAGCAGGCGTACGTTAGTTAGTGTGGCTTGTAAGGAGCGTGCCGGCTGTACGTGTGTGGACTTCTATATATTGCTTGCACCATATGTGGCGATGGTTGCACGTACATACATGTTTGTACCGTTTGTACCGCCGACCCTTAAGTGGGTCCACTATAACGATACTTCATTCATACATGTTGTCTACATACTTCCGTATCCGTCCGCCCTGGTTTATTTCTATTTGGGCCGCCGTACACCAGTTAGAGAGACAGAGGGACGGATGCAACTCAAATAATAGTTCCAGTACGTACAGCCAGTAAATACGTACCTTGCTCTGTATCGTCAACATGAACACGACACAGCTACGCATCAACAATAATGAACCTACGAGCTATCTGGGCCCGTTGGAACCCCCGGTCGGGATACGAGTCCACCTTGTAACAAGAAAAAAAATGAACCCCGAGCCGCATCATCTTTTCTGAAAACACAACGCACAACCGGTGTTGACGCTCGGCAAAGCGCTGTCTATGTACGCAACCGGCCATATCACAGCATGGATTACAGGGACAGGTCAAGGAGACGAATGCACGCACCACCTTGGATGAGATATGCATATGTACGTAGGAGGATGGTAGATAGGCAAGTTGGTTGCAAGGGCGGCTTATGGAGACTGCCAGAGACACGCACTATGTATCTAGCACATATATATCACGCACGTACCCGGAGCGCAGGGCTCGCCGTAGGCGCGAGGAGAGTGATAACACTTCAGGACGACTGGTTGGCAACTGAAGCCGTCGCAGCACTCCGCCAATGCACAAGACGCCGCTAGCCCCTGGCATGTCGCCTCCCCCGCATACCCAGCCGCCGACGCCGCTGGAAGACCCACAACCACGACAATGATGATGAGCAGCTGGAGAACCCTCCGTGGCCAGAGATAACGAGTGACGCAGGCGCGTGAGGCACCTGTGGCTATCAATTATGTCGACGCGCACAGAAAGTGCCGGCAGGCGAAGGTAGGGGTCAAGACTGAAGAAGCAAGACTGAAGAAGCAAGCCTGCTTGACGCGAGTGGAATCAGCAAAGCTAGCTGGCGGCTCTGTGGCCCAAACATGCAGTTATCCGCGTGTACAGTACGAACCATAAACAGACTTTCCACTCCTATCGTGGGCGGTGCTAGTCGTCACAAGCAGGATTGAAGACCCTCTCGACTGTAAATGCTGTCAAGCGACTTACATGGACCCAGTTCGGTGATGTGCGTGTAGAGCATCTTTCTATAGCCAACAGTCCACAGCAGGCGGCAGTTTGCCGGTCCGCTGACTCGTTTCGCCTGTAGCTCGCACGTAGGGGTCGTCTAGGAAAAGATTGGTGGTGGCTTTGAGCAATATACGAAAGGGACAGGAACGAAAGGTACTCACGTGTCAATAGGTAGGATTATTGAAACGACAGAAAGAGACACAAACCCCGTCAAATAATTTTTGAATTAACACTGTCAAAAGCTAACCGCTAAACCTACCGGTAACCTCATCAACCACGCCCTGTGCGTGTACGTACTTATTAGGTTACGTACGTATCTGGCTGGTGGGTTAGGCAGAGGATCCGCGGCCAGGTACCCGGCCCGCAGACTTGGACGGTGGCTTCATACATAAATAAGGCGGATGTATGGGGCTTGCTCGGCACGCCAAACGTGCATGGGCGAGGCGGCGCCGGCGGCCAGATGCTTTACTTTGCAGCCAGCTAGGCGGGACTAAAGCGAGCACCCAGGCGGCTTCGTTACGTACACCAGCAATAATCATGACGACGGTCAAGCCATGTTTTTTCGGAAGGCTGTCACAATAATTTACAGCACTGGGATATGCTTTGTGATATTTTTACCTTTTTAATTCTCAGAACCTCAGAACAGAACTCCCGGAGTAGTTTGCACTATTTGCACTGCGTGCTTGCTTGCTTGCTTGGCGTACACAGGCGGACGTTCATCTACTTTTGCATAACCGTCATAACGCGCGCGTTTTCATTTTACGGCCAACCCTATCCCATGGCGACAACATGCATCAAAGCGCGCGCGTAAAAATGAGCAGAGTTGCACTCTTGCAATATGCCTTGGATGATATCGGAAATTTCGTCATAACTAGTAATACTATTGTAGGGGACACCACGCAGTGCTTGGTTTGTGTGCGCCTTACGTGCTTAATTGATTTAGGCTTGCTTGCTCGGTTCAGTCATGCATGCTGACGTCCATCTGCTGACGTCAGCGAGCAAGTAAGGAAGAAACCTCCCGACGGACGGCGACCTGCAAATGGCGCCACGCAGGGATGCGCAGCAGCAGGTCCACATATCATTTAAAACCGGGCGAGCTACTTCTACATACTATCCAGCGGCGACATACGGGAGCGTCCGTTTTGAAGGACGCTCTCGTGCACCAGCTGCTTCATATGCAAGCTAGCACGTGTGGGCATTTATTGCACATACCGACAACATGCATTTGAAGTTCGCTTGCGTATGCATATAGTTCCTTTACCTACGTACCTCTCAGCAACAGCAGTCGACGGGTACGCTACTTACGAAGGTTTGATATCGTCGCGAAAATGTAGCGGTGATGATGTTCGCTGTCAACCAACGGGGTCAGCTGCGTGCCAGATTGGCTCCCTGGCGAGCTGAATCGATTGGGTATGAGAGACAAAGTATGACTTAAGGACAAAATAATGGACTCAGACAGCTGCGGATGTTTCAATCTCCTGTCTAAGGCATGCAAAAACTACATCTCTCTCAGCCAACATATATATACATATTCTCCAGGTGAGAAAGCTGTACCGAGGTGGGCGCCGTGCACTTCCTCGTTATTAGCCAGCTCCGGCCCGGGTCCGTCTGACTCTGCTACTTGCTTGCCTAGCTAGGCAGGCAAGGCGTGATGAGGCTGCTGACCATAGTCAGCCTCACACGCCTACTATACTACAGGCAGGTAAACACCTTTGGGAAGTCTGGTCGCTCGAGAATCAACTGATGAGACACGACACTGCAGGTCGCAGCGTTGCTAACAAAATATTTCAAGTTATTGCATACTCGCACTGCACCCGTAAGGCGGGCGTCGATGGGGGTAGTCGATACGGGAGGCAACTCTGCTGAGGGACGGAAGTTAGCCCGAAACCGCGTGCACGACGGTGACAATCACTAGAGTTGAACGCACTTCATGATTCCAAGTCGATGCAGGAACCAGCAACGGAATGTAGTGATCGCGCCCATGAGGAGCAGCAGATAAGCGACGACAGTCGGGTTTGCTATTATCAGATCGACCATACATTTATTTCTAGGTAGCAGGCGTCGCCGGACTGGGACGAGCTGGGACGAGCGTCCGGCAGGGTCCGGCTAACCTCTCCTCCGCCGGACCGCCAACCGAATGGGGACCCCGCGCGCCTCCTGTGCAGCTCGGATTGCCTTTTGCATCCATTTGTGTTAATCTCCAAATGTTAATTTTCAACAAAACAAATGTGAGCCGAGCCTCCTTGTGTCCGCGTAACAGAACGCAACTTTCCTTTTGCTTGTAGCACGCTAAAGAAACTATAGGAATCCCGGTGCCGTTATGAACATAATCATGTCGCTTCTGCAGCAACAACCCATTATTGGGTGAGGCACACTTGTCCTGCTGATCCTTATAGTCCTGCTGATCCTTACATTGATATGTCAAAATAATGTAAAATCCGAAAATAAAGAAATATAAATTAAGGGTATGGGCGCAATTGAAAAATGCATCTGAAATTGTGTAACAGCTGCTGCTGCCTGGCCGACAGAAACTATAATGTTGTTGAAATAAAAGCACGTTTCATAGACACAATCAAAATGCGGGCGCGTCCGCGTGCATTGCTACCCAATACACACTGCAACGCCCCACGGTATCCCGACCCGACGCCCCAACAACCCGGCAGGCATCGACGCCCCTATCAATGCAACGAAGCGTTCCCAAGCGAACGTCAACGCCAATTCAAGTGTTGGACGGATGAAGGGTGTGATGGGAGCCTGCCCCCCGTGCGCACACGTGAAGCCGTGTTTCACCCACGCCCCGTCGTTTCCCCCTACCACGCGCATATCCACCGATGCGTATGGACCATAGGATGAAGCTGGATGGGGCGGCGCAGTGGGCGAAGCGGTGGCGGGCACAGGACGGGCGTTAACGTTTTGTGTGGTGACCCTGGCTGTGATGGGAGCCTGCCCCCCGTGCGCACACGTGAAGCCGTGTTTCACCCACGCCCCGTCGTTTCCCCCTACCACGCGCATATCCACCGATGCGTATGGACCATAGGATGAAGCTGGATGGGGCGGCGCAGTGGGCGAAGCGGTGGCGGGCACAGGACGGGCGTTAACGTGTTGGGTGGTGACCCTGGCTGTGATGGGAGCCTGCCCCCCGTGCGCACACGTGAAGCCGTGTTTCACCCACGCCCCGTCGTTTCCCCCTACCACGCGCATATCCACCGATGCGTATGGACCATAGGATGAAGCTGGATGGGGCGGCGCAGTGGGCGAAGCGGTGGCGGGCACAGGACGGGCGTTAACGTGTTGGGTGGTGACCCTGGCTGTGATGGGAGCCTGCCCCCCGTGCGCACACGTGAAGCCGTGTTTCACCCACGCCCCGTCGTTTCCCCCTACCACGCGCATATCCACCGATGCGTATGGACCATAGGATGAAGCTGGATGGGGCGGCGCAGTGGGCGAAGCGGTGGCGGGCACAGGACGGGCGTTAACGTTTTGTGTGGTGACCCTGGCTGTGATGGGAGCCTGCCCCCCGTGCGCACACGTGAAGCCGTGTTTCACCCACGCCCCGTCGTTTCCCCCTACCACGCGCATATCCACCGATGCGTATGGACCATAGGATGAAGCTGGATGGGGCGGCGCAGTGGGCGAAGCGGTGGCGGGCACAGGACGGGCGTTAACGTGTTGGGTGGTGACCCTGGCTGTGATGGGAGCCTGCCCCCCGTGCGCACACGTGAAGCCGTGTTTCACCCACGCCCCGTCGTTTCCCCCTACCACGCGCATATTCACCGATGCGTATGGACCATAGGATGAAGCTGGATGGGGCGGCGCAGTGGGCGAAGCGGTGGCGGGCACAGGACGGGCGTTAACGTGTTGGGTGGTGACCCTGGCTGTGATGGGAGCCTGCCCCCCGTGCGCACACGTGAAGCCGTGTTTCACCCACGCCCCGTCGTTTCCCCCTACCACGCGCATTTCCACCGATGCGTATGGACCATAGGATGAAGCTGGATGGGGCGGCGCAGTGGGCGAAGCGGTGGCGGGCACAGGACGGGCGTTAACGTGTTGTGTGGTGACCCTGGCTGTGATGGGAGCCTGCCCCCCGTGCGCACACGTGAAGCCGTGTTTCACCCACGCCCCGTCGTTTCCCCCTACCACGCGCATATCCACCGATGCGTATGGACCATAGGATGAAGCTGGATGGGGCGGCGCAGTGGGCGAAGCGGTGGCGGGCACAGGACGGGCGTTAACGTTTTGTGTGGTGACCCTGGCTGTGATGGGAGCCTGCCCCCCGTGCGCACACGTGAAGCCGTGTTTCACCCACGCCCCGTCGTTTCCCCGTACCACGCGCATTTCCACCGATGCGTATGGACCATAGGATGAAGCTGGATGGGGCGGCGCAGTGGGCGAAGCGGTGGCGGGCACAGGACGGGCGTTAACGTGTTGGGTGGTGACCCTGGCTGTGATGGGAGCCTGCCCCCGTGCGCACACGTGAAGCCGTGTTTCACCCACGCCCCGTCGTTTCCCCCTACCACGCGCATTTCCACCGATGCGTATGGACCATAGGATGAAGCTGGATGGGGCGGCGCAGTGGGCGAAGCGGTGGCGGGCACAGGACGGGCGTTAACGTGTTGGGTGGTGACCCTGGCTGTGATGGGAGCCTGCCCCCCGTGCGCACACGTGAAGCCGTGTTTCACCCACGCCCCGTCGTTTCCCCCTACCACGCGCATTTCCACCGATGCTTATGGACCATAGGATGAAGCTGGATGGGGCGGCGCAGTGGGCGAAGCGGTGGCGGGCACAGGACGGGCGTTAACGTGTTGGGTGGTGACCCTGGCTGTGATGGGAGCCTGCCCCCCGTGCGCACACGTGAAGCCGTGTTTCACCCACGCCCCGTCGTTTCCCCCTACCACGCGCATATTCACCGATGCGTATGGACCATAGGATGAAGCTGGATGGGGCGGCGCAGTGGGCGAAGCGGTGGCGGGCACAGGACGGGCGTTAACGTGTTGGGTGGTGACCCTGGCTGTGATGGGAGCCTGCCCCCCGTGCGCACACGTGAAGCCGTGTTTCACCCACGCCCCGTCGTTTCCCCCTACCACGCGCATATTCACCGATGCGTATGGACCATAGGATGAAGCTGGATGGGGCGGCGCAGTGGGCGAAGCGGTGGCGGGCACAGGACGGGCGTTAACGTGTTGGGTGGTGACCCGGCTGTGATGGGAGCCTGCCCCCCGTGCGCACACGTGAAGCCGTGTTTCACCCACGCCCCGTCGTTTCCCCCTACCACGCGCATATCCACCGATGCGTATGGACCATAGGATGAAGCTGGATGGGGCGGCGCAGTGGGCGAAGCGGTGGCGGGCACAGGACGGGCGTTAACGTTTTGGGTGGTGACCCTGGCTGTGATGGGAGCCTGCCCCCCGTGCGCACACGTGAAGCCGTGTTTCACCCACGCCCCGTCGTTTCCCCCTACCACGCGCATATTCACCGATGCGTATGGACCATAGGATGAAGCTGGATGGGGCGGCGCAGTGGGCGAAGCGGTGGCGGGCACAGGACGGGCGTTAACGTGTTGTGTGGTGACCCTGGCTGTGATGGGAGCCTGCCCCCCGTGCGCACACGTGAAGCCGTGTTTCACCCACGCCCCGTCGTTTCCCCCTACCACGCGCATATCCACCGATGCGTATGGACCATAGGATGAAGCTGGATGGGGCGGCGCAGTGGGCGAAGCGGTGGCGGGCACAGGACGGGCGTTAACGTTTTGTGTGGTGACCCTGGCTGTGATGGGAGCCTGCCCCCCGTGCGCACACGTGAAGCCGTGTTTCACCCACGCCCCGTCGTTTCCCCCTACCACGCGCATTTCCACCGATGCGTATGGACCATAGGATGAAGCTGGATGGGGCGGCGCAGTGGGCGAAGCGGTGGCGGGCACAGGACGGGCGTTAACGTGTTGTGTGGTGACCCTGGCTGTGATGGGAGCCTGCCCCCGTGCGCACACGTGAAGCCGTGTTTCACCCACGCCCCGTCGTTTCCCCCTACCACGCGCATTTCCACCGATGCGTATGGACCATAGGATGAAGCTGGATGGGGCGGCGCAGTGGGCGAAGCGGTGGCGGGCACAGGACGGGCGTTAACGTGTTGGGTGGTGACCCTGGCTGTGATGGGAGCCTGCCCCCCGTGCGCACACGTGAAGCCGTGTTTCACCCACGCCCCGTCGTTTCCCCCTACCACGCGCATTTCCACCGATGCGTATGGACCATAGGATGAAGCTGGATGGGGCGGCGCAGTGGGCGAAGCGGTGGCGGGCACAGGACGGGCGTTAACGTTTTGGGTGGTGACCCTGGCTGTGATGGGAGCCTGCCCCCCGTGCGCACACGTGAAGCCGTGTTTCACCCACGCCCCGTCGTTTCCCCTACCACGCGCATTTCCACCGATGCGTATGGACCATAGGATGAAGCTGGATGGGGCGGCGCAGTGGGCGAAGCGGTGGCGGGCACAGGACGGGCGTTAACGTGTTGTGTGGTGACCCTGGCTGTGATGGGAGCCTGCCCCCCGTGCGCACACGTGAAGCCGTGTTTCACCCACGCCCCGTCGTTTCCCCCTACCACGCGCATATTCACCGATGCGTATGGACCATAGGATGAAGCTGGATGGGGCGGCGCAGTGGGCGAAGCGGTGGCGGGCACAGGACGGGCGTTAACGTGTTGTGTGGTGACCCTGGCTGTGATGGGAGCCTGCCCCCCGTGCGCACACGTGAAGCCGTGTTTCACCCACGCCCCGTCGTTTCCCCCTACCACGCGCATATCCACCGATGCGTATGGACCATAGGATGAAGCTGGATGGGGCGGCGCAGTGGGCGAAGCGGTGGCGGGCACAGGACGGGCGTTAACGTTTTGTGTGGTGACCCTGGCTGTGATGGGAGCCTGCCCCCCGTGCGCACACGTGAAGCCGTGTTTCACCCACGCCCCGTCGTTTCCCCCTACCACGCGCATTTCCACCGATGCGTATGGACCATAGGATGAAGCTGGATGGGGCGGCGCAGTGGGCGAAGCGGTGGCGGCACAGGACGGGCGTTAACGTGTTGTGTGGTGACCCTGGCTGTGATGGGAGCCTGCCCCCCGTGCGCACACGTGAAGCCGTGTTTCACCCACGCCCCGTCGTTTCCCCTACCACGCGCATTTCCACCGATGCGTATGGACCATAGGATGAAGCTGGATGGGGCGGCGCAGTGGGCGAAGCGGTGGCGGGCACAGGACGGGCGTTAACGTTTTGGGTGGTGACCCTGGCTGTGATGGGAGCCTGCCCCCCGTGCGCACACGTGAAGCCGTGTTTCACCCACGCCCCGTCGTTTCCCCCTACCACGCGCATATTCACCGATGCGTATGGACCATAGGATGAAGCTGGATGGGGCGGCGCAGTGGGCGAAGCGGTGGCGGCACAGGACGGGCGTTAACGTTTTGGTGGTGACCCTGGCTGTGATGGGAGCCTGCCCCCGTGCGCACACGTGAAGCCGTGTTTCACCCACGCCCCGTCGTTTCCCCCTACCACGCGCATATTCACCGATGCGTATAGACCATAGGATAAAGCTGGATGGGGCGGCGCAGTGGGCGAAGCGGTGGCGGGCACAGGACGGGCGTTAACGTGTTGGGTGGTGACCCTGGCTGTGATGGGAGCCTGCCCCCCGTGCGCACACGTGAAGCCGTGTTTCACCCACGCCCCGTCGTTTCCCCCTACCACGCGCATATTCACCGATGCGTATGGACCATAGGATGAAGCTGGATGGGGCGGCGCAGTGGGCGAAGCGGTGGCGGGCACAGGACGGGCGTTAACGTGTTGGGTGGTGACCCTGGCTGTGATGGGAGCCTGCCCCCCGTGCGCACACGTGAAGCCGTGTTTCACCCACGCCCCGTCGTTTCCCCTACCACGCGCATATCCACCGATGCGTATGGACCATAGGATGAAGCTGGATGGGGCGGCGCAGTGGGCGAAGCGGTGGCGGGCACAGGACGGGCGTTAACGTGTTGGGTGGTGACCCTGGCTGTGATGGGAGCCTGCCCCCGTGCGCACACGTGAAGCCGTGTTTCACCCACGCCCCGTCGTTTCCCCCTACCACGCGCATTTCCACCGATGCGTATGGACCATAGGATGAAGCTGGATGGGGCGGCGCAGTGGGCGAAGCGGTGGCGGGCACAGGACGGGCGTTAACGTGTTGGGTGGTGACCCTGGCTGTGATGGGAGCCTGCCCCCCGTGCGCACACGTGAAGCCGTGTTTCACCCACGCCCCGTCGTTTCCCCCTACCACGCGCATTTCCACCGATGCGTATGGACCATAGGATGAAGCTGGATGGGGCGGCGCAGTGGGCGAAGCGGTGGCGGGCACAGGACGGGCGTTAACGTTTTGGGTGGTGACCCTGGCTGTGATGGGAGCCTGCCCCCCGTGCGCACACGTGAAGCCGTGTTTCACCCACGCCCCGTCGTTTCCCCCTACCACGCGCATTTCCACCGATGCGTATGGACCATAGGATGAAGCTGGATGGGGCGGCGCAGTGGGCGAAGCGGTGGCGGCACAGGACGGGCGTTAACGTGTTGTGTGGTGACCCTGGCTGTGATGGGAGCCTGCCCCCCGTGCGCACACGTGAAGCCGTGTTTCACCCACGCCCCGTCGTTTCCCCCTACCACGCGCATATCCACCGATGCGTATGGACCATAGGATGAAGCTGGATGGGGCGGCGCAGTGGGCGAAGCGGTGGCGGGCACAGGACGGGCGTTAACGTGTTGTGTGGTGACCCTGGCTGTGATGGGAGCCTGCCCCCCGTGCGCACACGTGAAGCCGTGTTTCACCCACGCCCCGTCGTTTCCCCCTACCACGCGCATATTCACCGATGCGTATGGACCATAGGATGAAGCTGGATGGGGCGGCGCAGTGGGCGAAGCGGTGGCGGCACAGGACGGGCGTTAACGTTTTGGGTGGTGACCCTGGCTGTGATGGGAGCCTGCCCCCCGTGCGCACACGTGAAGCCGTGTTTCACCCACGCCCCGTCGTTTCCCCCTACCACGCGCATTTCCACCGATGCGTATGGACCATAGGATGAAGCTGGATGGGGCGGCGCAGTGGGCGAAGCGGTGGCGGGCACAGGACGGGCGTTAACGTTTTGTGTGGTGACCCTGGCTGTGATGGGAGCCTGCCCCCGTGCGCACACGTGAAGCCGTGTTTCACCCACGCCCCGTCGTTTCCCCCTACCACGCGCATATCCACCGATGCGTATGGACCATAGGATGAAGCTGGATGGGGCGGCGCAGTGGGCGAAGCGGTGGCGGGCACAGGACGGGCGTTAACGTTTTGTGTGGTGACCCTGGCTGTGATGGGAGCCTGCCCCCCGTGCGCACACGTGAAGCCGTGTTTCACCCACGCCCCGTCGTTTCCCCTACCACGCGCATTTCCACCGATGCGTATGGACCATAGGATGAAGCTGGATGGGGCGGCGCAGTGGGCGAAGCGTGGCGGGCACAGGACGGGCGTTAACGTGTTGGGTGGTGACCCTGGCTGTGATGGGAGCCTGCCCCCCGTGCGCACACGTGAAGCCGTGTTTCACCACGCCCCGTCGTTTCCCCCTACCACGCGCATATTCACCGATGCGTATGGACCATAGATGAAGCTGGATGGGGCGGCGCAGTGGGCGAAGCGGTGGCGGGCACAGGACGGGCGTTAACGTTTGGTGGTGACCCTGGCTGTGATGGGAGCCTGCCCCCCGTGCGCACACGTGAAGCCGTGTTTCACCCACGCCCCGTCGTTTCCCCTACCACGCGCATATTCACCGATGCGTATGGACCATAGGATGAAGCTGGATGGGGCGGCGCAGTGGGCGAAGCGGTGGCGGGCACAGGACGGGCGTTAACGTGTTGGGTGGTGACCCTGGCTGTGATGGGAGCCTGCCCCCCGTGCGCACACGTGAAGCCGTGTTTCACCCACGCCCCGTCGTTTCCCCTACCACGCGCATATTCACCGATGCGTATGGACCATAGGATGAAGCTGGATGGGGCGGCGCAGTGGGCGAAGCGGTGGCGGCACAGGACGGGCGTTAACGTTTGGGTGGTGACCCTGGCTGTGATGGGAGCCTGCCCCCCGTGCGCACACGTGAAGCCGTGTTTCACCCACGCCCCGTCGTTTCCCCCTACCACGCGCATATCCACCGATGCGTATGGACCATAGGATGAAGCTGGATGGGGCGGCGCAGTGGGCGAAGCGGTGGCGGGCACAGGACGGGCGTTAACGTGTTGGGTGGTGACCCTGGCTGTGATGGAGCCTGCCCCCCGTGCGCACACGTGAAGCCGTGTTTCACCCACGCCCCGTCGTTTCCCCTACCACGCGCATATCCACCGATGCGTATGGACCATAGGATGAAGCTGGATGGGGCGGCGCAGTGGCGAAGCGGTGGCGGGCACAGGACGGGCGTTAACGTGTTGGGTGGTGACCCTGGCTGTGATGGGAGCCTGCCCCCGTGCGCACACGTGAAGCCGTGTTTCACCCACGCCCGTCGTTTCCCCTACCACGCGCATTTCCACGATGCGTATGGACCATAGGATGAAGCTGGATGGGGCGCGCAGTGGGCGAAGCGGTGGCGGGCACAGGACGGGCGTTAACGTTGTTGGTGGTGACCCTGGCTGTGATGGGAGCCTGCCCCCCGTGCGCACACGTGAAGCCGTGTTTCACCCCACGCCCCGTCGTTTCCCCCTACCACGCGCATATCCACCGTGCGTATGGACCATAGGATGAAGCTGGATGGGGCGGCGCAGTGGGCGAAGCGGTGGCGGGCACAGGACGGCGTTAACGTGTTGTGTGGTGACCCTGGCTGTGATGGGAGCCTGCCCCCGTGCGCACACGTGAAGCCGTGTTTCACCACGCACGCCCGTCGTTTCCCCCCTACCACGCGCATTTTCCACCGATGCGTATGGACCATAGATGAAGCTGGATGGGGCGGCGCAGTGGGCGAAGCGGTGGCGGGCACAGGACGGGCGTTAACGTGTTTGGGTGGTGACCCTGGCTGTGATGGGAGCCTGCCCCCGTGCGCACACGTGAAGCCGTGTTTCACCCACGCCCCGTCGTTCCCCCTACCACGCGCATTTCACCGATGCGTATGGACCATAGGATGAAGCTGGATGGGGCGGCGCAGTGGGCGAAGCGGTGGCGGGCACAGGACGGGCGTTAACGTGTTGTGTGGTGACCCTGGCTGTGATGGGAGCCTGCCCCCCGTGCGCACACGTGAAGCCGTGTTTCACCCACGCCCCGTCGTTTCCCCCTACCACGCGCATTTCACCGATGCGTATGGACCATAGGATGAAGCTGGATGGGGCGGCGCAGTGGGCGAAGCGGTGGCGGGCACAGGACGGGCGTTAACGTGTTGGGTGGTGACCCTGGCTGTGATGGGAGCCTGCCCCCGTGCGCACACGTGAAGCCGTGTTTCACCCACGCCCCGTCGTTTCCCCCTACCACGCGCATTTCCACCGATGCGTATGGACCATAGGATGAAGCTGGATGGGGCGGCGCAGTGGGCGAAGCGGTGGCGGGCACAGGACGGGCGTTAACGTGTTGGGTGGTGACCCTGGCTGTGATGGGAGCCTGCCCCCCGTGCGCACACGTGAAGCCGTGTTTCACCCACGCCCCGTCGTTTCCCCCTACCACGCGCATTTCCACCGATGCGTATGGACCATAGGATGAAGCTGGATGGGGCGGCGCAGTGGGCGAAGCGGTGGCGGGCACAGGACGGGCGTTAACGTGTTGGGTGGTGACCCTGGCTGTGATGGGAGCCTGCCCCCCGTGCGCACACGTGAAGCCGTGTTTCACCCACGCCCCGTCGTTTCCCCCTACCACGCGCATTTCCACCGATGCGTATGGACCATAGGATGAAGCTGGATGGGGCGGCGCAGTGGGCGAAGCGGTGGCGGGCACAGGACGGGCGTTAACGTGTTGGGTGGTGACCCTGGCTGTGATGGGAGCCTGCCCCCCGTGCGCACACGTGAAGCCGTGTTTCACCCACGCCCCGTCGTTTCCCCTACCACGCGCATTTCCACCGATGCGTATGGACCATAGGATGAAGCTGGATGGGGCGGCGCAGTGGGCGAAGCGGTGGCGGGCACAGGACGGGCGTTAACGTGTTGGGTGGTGACCCTGGCTGTGATGGGAGCCTGCCCCCGTGCGCACACGTGAAGCCGTGTTTCACCCACGCCCCGTCGTTTCCCCCTACCACGCGCATTTCCACCGATGCGTATGGACCATAGGATGAAGCTGGATGGGGCGGCGCAGTGGGCGAAGCGGTGGCGGGCACAGGACGGGCGTTAACGTGTTGGGTGGTGACCCTGGCTGTGATGGGAGCCTGCCCCCCGTGCGCACACGTGAAGCCGTGTTTCACCCACGCCCCGTCGTTTCCCCCTACCACGCGCATTTCCACCGATGCGTATGGACCATAGGATGAAGCTGGATGGGGCGGCGCAGTGGGCGAAGCGGTGGCGGGCACAGGACGGGCGTTAACGTGTTGGGTGGTGACCCTGGCTGTGATGGGAGCCTGCCCCCCGTGCGCACACGTGAAGCCGTGTTTCACCCACGCCCCGTCGTTTCCCCTACCACGCGCATTTCACCGATGCGTATGGACCATAGGATGAAGCTGGATGGGGCGGCGCAGTGGGCGAAGCGGTGGCGGGCACAGGACGGGCGTTAACGTGTTGGGTGGTGACCCTGGCTGTGATGGGAGCCTGCCCCCGTGCGCACACGTGAAGCCGTGTTTCACCCACGCCCCGTCGTTTCCCCTACCACGCGCATTTCACCGATGCGTATGGACCATAGGATGAAGCTGGATGGGGCGGCGCAGTGGGCGAAGCGGTGGCGGGCACAGGACGGGCGTTAACGTGTTGGTGGTGACCCTGGCTGTGATGGGAGCCTGCCCCCCGTGCGCACACGTGAAGCCGTGTTTCACCCACGCCCCGTCGTTTCCCCCTACCACGCGCATTTCCACCGATGCGTATGGACCATAGGATGAAGCTGGATGGGGCGGCGCAGTGGGCGAAGCGGTGGCGGGCACAGGACGGGCGTTAACGTGTTGGGTGGTGACCCTGGCTGTGATGGGAGCCTGCCCCCCGTGCGCACACGTGAAGCCGTGTTTCACCCACGCCCCGTCGTTTCCCCTACCACGCGCATTTCCACCGATGCGTATGGACCATAGGATGAAGCTGGATGGGGCGGCGCAGTGGGCGAAGCGGTGGCGGGCACAGGACGGGCGTTAACGTGTTGGGTGGTGACCCTGGCTGTGATGGGAGCCTGCCCCCGTGCGCACACGTGAAGCCGTGTTTCACCCACGCCCCGTCGTTTCCCCCTACCACGCGCATTTCCACCGATGCGTATGGACCATAGGATGAAGCTGGATGGGGCGGCGCAGTGGGCGAAGCGGTGGCGGGCACAGGACGGGCGTTAACGTGTTGGTGGTGACCCTGGCTGTGATGGGAGCCTGCCCCCGTGCGCACACGTGAAGCCGTGTTTCACCCACGCCCGTCGTTTCCCCCTACCACGCGCATTTCCCCCTAGATGCCACGCGCATATTCACCGATGCGTATGGACCATAGGATGAAGCTGGATGGGGCGGCGCAGTGGGCGAAGCGGTGGCGGGCACAGGACGGGCGTTAACGTGTTGGGTGGTGACCCTGGCTGTGATGGGAGCCTGCCCCCGTGCGCACACGTGAAGCCGTGTTTCACCCACGCCCCGTCGTTTCCCCCTACCACGCGCATTTCACCGATGCGTATGGACCATAGGATGAAGCTGGATGGGGCGGCGCAGTGGGCGAAGCGGTGGCGGGCACAGGACGGGCGTTAACGTGTTGGGTGGTGACCCTGGCTGTGATGGGAGCCTGCCCCCGTGCGCACACGTGAAGCCGTGTTTCACCCACGCCCGTCGTTTCCCCCTACCACGCGCATTTCACCGATGCGTATGGACCATAGGATGAAGCTGGATGGGGCGGCGCAGTGGGCGAAGCGGTGGCGGGCACAGGACGGGCGTTAACGTGTTGGGTGGTGACCCTGGCTGTGATGGGAGCCTGCCCCCGTGCGCACACGTGAAGCCGTGTTTCACCCACGCCCCGTCGTTTCCCCCTACCACGCGCATTTCCACCGATGCGTATGGACCATAGGATGAAGCTGGATGGGGCGGCGCAGTGGGCGAAGCGGTGGCGGGCACAGGACGGGCGTTAACGTGTTGGGTGGTGACCCTGGCTGTGATGGGAGCCTGCCCCCGTGCGCACACGTGAAGCCGTGTTTCACCCACGCCCCGTCGTTTCCCCCTACCACGCGCATTTCCACCGATGCGTATGGACCATAGGATGAAGCTGGATGGGGCGGCGCAGTGGGCGAAGCGGTGGCGGGCACAGGACGGGCGTTAACGTGTTGGGTGGTGACCCTGGCTGTGATGGGCCTGCCCCCCGTGCGCACACGTGAAGCCGTGTTTCACCCACGCCCCGTCGTTTCCCCTACCACGCGCATTTCCACCGATGCGTATGGACCATAGGATGAAGCTGGATGGGGCGGCGCAGTGGGCGAAGCGGTGGCGGCACAGGACGGGCGTTAACGTGTTGGGTGGTGACCCTGGCTGTGATGGGAGCCTGCCCCCGTGCGCACACGTGAAGCCGTGTTTCACCCACGCCCGTCGTTTCCCCCTACCACGCGCATTTCCACCGATGCGTATGGACCATAGGATGAAGCTGGATGGGGCGGCGCAGTGGGCGAAGCGGTGGCGGCACAGGACGGGCGTTAACGTGTTGGGTGGTGACCCTGGCTGTGATGGGAGCCTGCCCCCGTGCGCACACGTGAAGCCGTGTTTCACCCACGCCCCGTCGTTTCCCCTACCACGCGCATTTCCACCGATGCGTATGGACCATAGGATGAAGCTGGATGGGGCGGCGCAGTGGGCGAAGCGTGGCGGGCACAGGACGGGCGTTAACGTGTTGTGGTGGTGACCCTGGCTGTGATGGGAGCCTGCCCCCCGTGCGCACACGTGAAGCCGTGTTTCACCCACGCCCGTCGTTTCCCCCTACCACGCGCATTTCCACCGATGCGTATGGACCATAGGATGAAGCTGGATGGGGCGCGCAGTGGGCGAAGCGGTGGCGGGCACAGGACGGGCGTTAACGTGTTGGTGGTGACCCTGGCTGTGATGGGAGCCTGCCCCCGTGCGCACACGTGAAGCCGTGTTTCACCACGCCCCGTCGTTTCCCCCTACCACGCGCATTTCCACGATGCGTATGGACCATAGGATGAAGCTGGATGGGGCGGCGCAGTGGGCGAAGCGGTGGCGGGCACAGGACGGGCGTTAACGTGTTGGTGGTGACCCTGGCTGTGATGGGAGCCTGCCCCCCGTGCGCACACGTGAAGCCGTGTTTCACATCGTTTCCCCTACCACGCGCATATCACCGATGCGTATGGACCATAGGATGAAGCTGGATGGGGCGGCGCAGTGGGCGAAGCGGTGGCGGGCACAGGACGGGCGTTAACGTGTTGGGTGGTGACCCTGGCTGTGATGGGAGCCTGCCCCCCGTGCGCACACGTGAAGCCGTGTTTCACCACGCCCCGTCGTTTCCCCCTACCACGCGCATTTCCACCGATGCGTATGGACCATAGGATGAAGCTGGATGGGGCGGCGCAGTGGGCGAAGCGGTGGCGGGCACAGGACGGGCGTTAACGTGTTGTGTGACCCTGGCTGTGATGGGAGCCTGCCCCCGTGCGCACACGTGAAGCCGTGTTTCACCCGCCCGTCGTTTCCCCTACCACGCATTTCCACCGATGCGTATGGACCATAGGATGAAGCTGGATGGGGCGGCGCAGTGGGCGAAGCGGTGGCGGGCACAGGACGGGCGTTAACGTTTGGGTGGTGACCCTGGCTGTGATGGGAGCCTGCCCCCGTGCGCACACGTGAAGCCGTGTTTCACCCACGCCCCGTCGTTTCCCCCTACCACGCGCATTTCCACCGATGCGTATGGACCATAGGATGAAGCTGGATGGGGCGGCGCAGTGGGCGAAGCGGTGGCGGGCACAGGACGGGCGTTAACGTGTTGGGTGGTGACCCTGGCTGTGATGGGAGCCTGCCCCCCGTGCGCACACGTGAAGCCGTGTTTCACCCACGCCCCGTCGTTTCCCCCACGCGCGCATTTCCACCGATGCGTATGGACCATAGGATGAAGCTGGATGGGGCGGCGCAGTGGGCGAAGCGGTGGCGGGCACAGGACGGGCGTTAACGTGTTGGGTGGTGACCCTGGCTGTGATGGGAGCCTGCCCCCCGTGCGCACACGTGAAGCCGTGTTTCACCCACCCCCGTCGTTTCCCCCTACCACGCGCATTTCCACCGATGCGTATGGACCATAGGATGAAGCTGGATGGGGCGGCGCAGTGGGCGAAGCGGTGGCGGGCACAGGACGGGCGTTAACGTGTTGGGTGTGACCCTGGCTGTGATGGGAGCCTGCCCCCGTGCGCACACGTGAAGCCGTGTTTCACCCACGCCCCGTCGTTTCCCCCTACCACGCGCATTCCACCGATGCGTATGGACCATAGGATGAAGCTGGATGGGGCGGCGCAGTGGGCGAAGCGGTGGCGGGCACAGGACGGGCGTTAACGTGTTGGGTGGTGACCCTGGCTGTGATGGGAGCCTGCCCCCCGTGCGCACACGTGAAGCCGTGTTTCACCCACGCCCCGTCGTTTCCCCCTACCACGCGCATTTCCACCGATGCGTATGGACCATAGGATGAAGCTGGATGGGGCGGCGCAGTGGGCGAAGCGGTGGCGGGCACAGGACGGGCGTTAACGTGTTGGGTGGTGACCCTGGCTGTGATGGGAGCCTGCCCCCGTGCGCACACGTGAAGCCGTGTTTCACCCACGCCCCGTCGTTTCCCCTACCACGCGCATTTCCACCGATGCGTATGGACCATAGGATGAAGCTGGATGGGGCGGCGCAGTGGGCGAAGCGGTGGCGGGCACAGGACGGGCGTTAACGTGTTGGTGGTGACCCTGGCTGTGATGGGAGCCTGCCCCCCGTGCGCACACGTGAAGCCGTGTTTCACCCACGCCCCGTCGTTTCCCCCTACCACGCGCATTTCACCGATGCGTATGGACCATAGGATGAAGCTGGATGGGGCGGCGCAGTGGCGAAGCGGTGGCGGGCACAGGACGGGCGTTAACGTTTTGGGTGGTGACCCTGGCTGTGATGGGAGCCTGCCCCCGTGCGCACACGTGAAGCCGTGTTTCACCCACGCCCCGTCGTTTCCCCCTACCACGCGCATTTCACCGATGCGTATGGACCATAGGATGAAGCTGGATGGGGCGGCGCAGTGGGCGAAGCGGTGGCGGGCACAGGACGGGCGTTAACGTGTTGGGTGGTGACCCTGGCTGTGATGGGAGCCTGCCCCCGTGCGCACACGTGAAGCCGTGTTTCACCCACGCCCCGTCGTTTCCCCCTACCACGCGCATTTCCACCGATGCGTATGGACCATAGGATGAAGCTGGATGGGGCGGCGCAGTGGGCGAAGCGGTGGCGGGCACAGGACGGGCGTTAACGTGTTGGTGGTGACCCTGGCTGTGATGGGAGCCTGCCCCCCGTGCGCACACGTGAAGCCGTGTTTCACCCACGCCCCGTCGTTTCCCCCTACCACGCGCATTTCCACCGATGCGTATGGACCATAGGATGAAGCTGGATGGGGCGGCGCAGTGGCGAAGCGGTGGCGGGCACAGGACGGGCGTTAACGTGTTGGTGGTGACCCTGGCTGTGATGGGAGCCTGCCCCCCGTGCGCACACGTGAAGCCGTGTTTCACCCACGCCCCGTCGTTTCCCCCTACCACGCGCATTTCACCGATGCGTATGGACCATAGGATGAAGCTGGATGGGGCGGCGCAGTGGGCGAAGCGGTGGCGGGCACAGGACGGGCGTTAACGTTTGGGTGGTGACCCTGGCTGTGATGGGAGCCTGCCCCCCGTGCGCACACGTGAAGCCGTGTTTCACCCACGCCCCGTCGTTCCCCCCCGCCACGCGCATTTCCACGATGCGTATGGACCATAGGATGAAGCTGGATGGGGCGGCGCAGTGGCGAAGCGGTGGCGGGCACAGGACGGGCGTTAACGTGTTGGTGGTGACCCTGGCTGTGATGGGAGCCTGCCCCCCGTGCGCACACGTGAAGCCGTGTTTCACCCACGCCCCGTCGTTTCCCCCTACCACGCGCATTTCACCGATGCGTATGGACCATAGGATGAAGCTGGATGGGGCGGCGCAGTGGGCGAAGCGGTGGCGGGCACAGGACGGGCGTTAACGTGTTGGGGTGACCCTGGCTGTGATGGGAGCCTGCCCCCGTGCGCACACGTGAAGCCGTGTTTCACCCACGCCCCGTCGTTTCCCCCTACCACGCGCATTTCACCGATGCGTATGGACCATAGGATGAAGCTGGATGGGGCGGCGCAGTGGGCGAAGCGGTGGCGGGCACAGGACGGGCGTTAACGTGTTGGTGGTGACCCTGGCTGTGATGGGAGCCTGCCCCCGTGCGCACACGTGAAGCCGTGTTTCACCCACGCCCGTCGTTTCCCCCTACACGCGCATTTCACCGATGCGTATGGACCATAGGATGAAGCTGGATGGGGCGGCGCAGTGGGCGAAGCGGTGGCGGGCACAGGACGGGCGTTAACGTGTTGGGTGGTGACCCTGGCTGTGATGGGAGCCTGCCCCCGTGCGCACACGTGAAGCCGTGTTTCACCCACGCCCCGTCGTTTCCCCTACCACGCGCATTTCCACCGATGCGTATGGACCATAGGATGAAGCTGGATGGGGCGGCGCAGTGGGCGAAGCGGTGGCGGGCACAGGACGGCGTTAACGTGTTGGGTGGTGACCCTGGCTGTGATGGGGCCTGCCCCCCGTGCGCACACGTGAAGCCGTGTTTCACCCACGCCCCGTCGTTTCCCCCTACCACGCGCATTTCACCGATGCGTATGGACCATAGGATGAAGCTGGATGGGGCGGCGCAGTGGGCGAAGCGGTGGCGGGCACAGGACGGGCGTTAACGTGTTGGGTGGTGACCCCTGGCTGTGATGGGAGCCTGCCCCCCGTGCGCACACGTGAAGCCGTGTTTCACCCACGCCCCGTCGTTTCCCCCTACCACGCGCATTTCCACCGATGCGTATGGACCATAGGATGAAGCTGGATGGGGCGGCGCAGTGGGCGAAGCGGTGGCGGGCACAGGACGGGCGTTAACGTGTTGGTGGTGACCCTGGCTGTGATGGGAGCCTGCCCCCCGTGCGCACACGTGAAGCCGTGTTTCACCCACGCCCCCGTCGTTTCCCCTACACGCGCATTTCCACCGATGCGTATGGACCATAGGATGAAGCTGGATGGGCGGCGCAGTGGGCGAAGCGGTGGCGGGCACAGGACGGGCGTTAACGTGTTGGGTGGTGACCCTGGGCTGTGATGGGAGCCTGCCCCCCGTGCGCACACGTGAAGCCGTGTTTCACCCACGCCCCGTCGTTTCCCCCTACCACGCGCATTTCCACCGATGCGTATGGACCATAGGATGAAGCTGGATGGGGCGGCGCAGTGGGCGAAGCGGTGGCGGGCACAGGACGGGCGTTAACGTGTTGGGTGGTGACCCTGGCTGTGATGGGAGCCTGCCCCCCGTGCGCACACGTGAAGCCGTGTTTCACCCACGCCCCGTCGTTTCCCCTACCACGCGCATTTCCACCGATGCGTATGGACCATAGGATGAAGCTGGATGGGGCGGCGCAGTGGGCGAAGCGGTGGCGGGCACAGGACGGGCGTTAACGTGTTGGTGGTGACCCTGGCTGTGATGGGAGCCTGCCCCCCGTGCGCACACGTGAAGCCGTGTTTCACCCACGCCCGTCGTTTCCCCTACCACGCGCATTTCCACCGATGCGTATGGACCATAGGATGAAGCTGGATGGGGCGGCGCAGTGGGCGAAGCGGTGGCGGGCACAGGACGGCGTTAACGTGTTGGGTGGTGACCCTGGCTGTGATGGGAGCCTGCCCCCGTGCGCACACGTGAAGCCGTGTTCACCCACGCCCGTCGTTTCCCCCTACCACGCGCATTCCACCGATGCGTATGGACCATAGGATGAAGCTGGATGGGGCGGCGCAGTGGGCGAAGCGGGGCGGCACAGGACGGGCGTTAACGTGTTGGTGGTGACCCTGGCTGTGATGGGAGCCTGCCCCCCGTGCGCACACGTGAAGCCGTGTTTCACCCACGCCCCGTCGTTTCCCCTACCACGCATTTCCACCGATGCGTATGGACCATAGGATGAAGCTGGATGGGGCGGCGCAGTGGGAAGCGGTGGCGGCACAGACGGGCGTTAACGTGTTGGTGGTGACCCTGGCTGTGATGGGAGCCTGCCCCCCGTGCGCACACGTGAAGCCGTGTTTCACCCACGCCCCGTCGTTTCCCCCTACCGCGCATTTCCACCGATGCGTATGGACCATAGGATGAAGCTGGATGGGGCGGCGCAGTGGGCGAAGCGGTGGCGGGCACAGGACGGGCGTTAAGTGTTGGGTGGTGACCCTGGCTGTGATGGGAGCCTGCCCCCCGTGCGCACACGTGAAGCCGTGTTTCACCACGCCCCGTCGTTTCCCCCTACCACGCGCATTTCACCGATGCGTATGGACCATAGGATGAAGCT
>BDSI01000197.1:0-160840 GCA_003117195.1 Eudorina sp. 2006-703-Eu-15
GGACAACGGAGCCATGTCACTAGCTGGGATGGCACAACAGCCTACTGTCACACAAAAAGCACTACGTATACGCTCTTCTCCTGGCTACAGGACATAACAGCAGATCGCCCAGCAGTACATATAGCGCGCATCCCTTGCGACCTATCTTAGCGGCAGGCGAGCCCCATCCAAGCACAGCGCCTGTCGCATCACACTGATGGCAGCTGTGCAGCACTCCTGCTGCCAGCAGCCGGCTTTCCACTTGGGAAAGTTGTGTCCTGGCAGGCCGTCTGCGTGTGCGTTTACTGGCGTCTAGCAGCGTCACGCGGCGTCAGTATCCGGGCAGAGCCGTACCGTACAGTGGTCATGTCATGTGGCCGCTGCAGCGGGTTGCGTGGGTGCGTGCAGCGTTGGCGTGTGTGCGGCGCGTGGGGCGTTGGCGTGTACGAGACGGGTTGCTCTGGTATAACCTTTGATCCCTTGGGGGTTGCTATAGCGTTTATTCATTAT
This sequence comes from Eudorina sp. 2006-703-Eu-15, assembly GCA_003117195.1. Taxonomy (NCBI): domain Eukaryota; kingdom Viridiplantae; phylum Chlorophyta; class Chlorophyceae; order Chlamydomonadales; family Volvocaceae; genus Eudorina; species Eudorina sp. 2006-703-Eu-15. Next base: position 490 of record BDSI01000197.1, read on the forward strand.
CTTCCATACATAACGCCTTGATGATGGAATGCGGTATGACTTTACTCAAGAAAGCACATCGGTAGAGCTGTATCACGCACCTGCCCTAGAGTAGCGGATTTAGCTCAGCTGGGAGAGCGGAGGTCTTGCCGGCTTCTGCAGTCGCCGATGACCGAATTTATTTCTGGCCTTCCAAGTATTTCTGGTGTCCAAACAAAATAACAGCGGTCATCATTACATGTTGGAGTCATGCATGGCATCCATATTATTGCTCCCTCCCGCTGCTGTGGAGTCCTTGCAACGCACCGACCATTGATCTGTAACTCCTGCCTACAACAACAGCCTACCACCGCCACCAAATATATAGGCAGTTAGGCACGCCTTCGTGTCTGTACCCGTACAACCAGGCCTGCTAGCTGCTATCATCGCAGACTCGGGTCATTACCACCAGGTAATCGGGAGCGAGTTAAGGGTTGCCCCAGTAATCGACCGTCAAACGGGGGACTTAAACGGGGTCAGTAACTGATGGTTTACTGGGGTCGGGCTGCAATAGGGACGATACGACAGCGCTCGTGCGTTTGATTGTGGGCAGCAGATACAGTACAGTGCACGCATGGCCCATGCACGCCCTTGTTGCCGGGCGGGGCCGTCATTCATCCAGCAGCAGGCGAACGGAACACACAACCCACTGGCCAACCGCGACAGCCTTCACATGCCTAGAGGCGCTCAACACCTACCAACTTATCTACCTACCTACCTACCTCCTGATGAGCGGTGCATCGCCTAGCTAATAATCGGTGCGTGCATTGCATCGCCTTAGCAGGCGTGCACGGAAATCCTCTCCAGATTGCGTGAGATGCACTTCGCTATCCGCCCCTCAACCGAGTTGAGGCCCGTCATTAGCGTCATACCGCATACCGTTCATCAGTCCCCAAAACTCAATCCGCCAAATAGTCAAGCATGTGTGCCGGCGCGTGTTCATTTTCGCACCGGTTGCCAACGATTGACCGACCGTGCAGACTTCTGGATGGGCGCATGGGACGACATCACATGGGAGCGCAGAAAGCGCAGTCTGTCTAGTTCGCATGCATGAAAAGACGAACGAACACATACATGTACGGCGGGTTTCTCGTTAAAGACACGTTCGATCCCGCCCGTACGTCACGGCACGCAAACTACGTACATCAACGCACCCGCCTACCTTATGGTGCAGCGTATGACAGGTATGTATCATTAAGCACGCCGACGTCGTCGTCTGAATGTATGGGTATGTAGCAGGCGGCTCCAGATAGCAGCCACCTACTAAGAAGCACCATGTATCCACCTACATACCGCGCCACCCACGCACAAAAATACCGTGCGTGTGTAATATAGCCGGCCCATCCGTCTCAACCTAACCCGCCGCTTTGACGACACGATGACGTACATGACATGGCGACCGCAGTCGTCGTCCCTGCTGGCAGCGAATGAAAGAATGCGTCCATAAGCGGACGGACCCCATCCAAGCAAAAGGTAGGGATCATTGGCGCCTACGTACGTGCGTACCCGGACAAAACACAACCATGATCCCGTTGGGGTCCGCTGTAACATTCATTCATTCAACCATGAGTGCGGTGCGTGTATGGGGTGCCCTCATCATACACGCACACTTACAGAGCAGCGAGGTGTCCCGCGTGGGGAGATAGATGCGACCTGCAAGCACAAACCTGCTACTCTCATACATCCCGTGATGAAGGCCCTGCCTTCGTTCCCCGCGTCGTCCCGGGGCAAGCACTGCCGCTGCTGCTGGCTAAGCCATTTCATTCGTCCGGGGAACTATCTACTCCATCCGGCTCGCTCGTTAATAAGCCACTAGCCTAATCAGCCTCCATCCGTCACCCGCCAGGCTGCGTATGTATTCCCGCCAGGCCGCTGCTGGCGCCGTGATACATGGCCCAGTCATGGGTTCGTTGTTTGTGCGGCCTCCTGACGCTGCTGCATACATGCTTGCCTCTGTCTCTGGCCAACCGGGTGATGACGACCAACGGACGAAGTCTCCTATTAGCTGTCCTCGTGTAGGCCTGATAACGCCGCCTGCCTTAGCTAGGTGCACATTATCAAAGGCGAGCCGACCAGCAGTCTCCAAATCAGCAACCACCCAACCATGTACCCAACTAACTACGTAAATCCGCAACCACCCAACCATGTACCCAACTAACTACGTAAACCCGTAAGTTCACGTTCGTTCAAGGCCGCCGCCTTGCGTGCAGCTTATGCGTGATGAGGCCCATCCATTGAACTTCCCCGCACGTTGCAACGAACAGCCGCCAACATACAGCCCGCTTCCCGTGGCAGAGGCTGCCGTGGGGATCGTGGTTTCAACAACAAACTATACACAACGCCGCATGCACCACCGCTGTCGCTGCGCGGCCCTTCGTTATTTGATCCCCGCCCTCCACATCTATCATGGCGGCAGGCATGTAACGCAGTACTGCAGCAGCCGTACATACATGCACGGCCTGCTGTACCGCCGTACCGACAGGCCGTCATTTTTCCTATTCTCCTCCGCCCATCGTGATGGCGGTCATACGTGCATCACGCACATGTACGAAGGTACGTGCGTACGGCGAACGGCGAAAACGGTCCGTCCAGCTTTACCGCGTGATGAAAAACACGCATGTATGTGTCAGACTCATAAGTTTTTTTCTACTGTATGTCGATCTTGGTACACGCAGTTATTCATCCAGCAGCCACGCCGGAAGTCCTGTACGTCTTGCTGGCGATAATCCATGTGTTGCGGCTCATCAACCCAACGGCTCGCCTCGTCGTTCGGTTCGTGCGTGCGTGCGTGACCAGAGCGAGGCGCACGGACGACTGCTGCCCCCTAGATAGCTACCTGCAACTAACGAACCGCTAGCGCATACTTTAAACCGCCTCGTCTGCTGGCCAGCACATACGTACAAGCAATACACCGCCTCGTCTGTTATTAGTTCGTTGCTTTATTTATGATCTGCTGATTCTCGTTCATCGAGCCGCCGGCAGTGCGTGCGGCTGCTGCCCAAAACAAATAAACGCCGTACATGGTGCTGCAACTGGTTACTGCTGTAATTGTATACTATGTGCTGCATGCTAGCCAGCCGGTCGCCGCCGCCGGTAGGTGCAGATCGATCGATAAGTAAGACCGTCGCTGGATATCGCCCCCGCCGCCGGCGCCGCATGCTCATGCCTCATCACCACCGTCACCTCATCCACCACCACCTCACCAGCCGCATGCTCATGCCTCATCACCACCTCATCCACCACCACCTCACCAGCGCATTACCAAACGCATGCGAAGGGTCTCGTCAGCCCCCTCTCGCTCGACTCCTCACCAGACGCTCAAAAGCGACCGGATCGCGGCCGAACCTGTTCCGGCGGTGCCACCAAACGCCGCCTCCGCCGCGTGCCATTCCGCTTCGAAAGTATCCTGCGGCGGCGGCGATCCCACGGCGGGCCGCCGTGCACGCTTCGGAGCCGGCGGCGGCACCGGCAGAAAGTCATGATGGCGGCCGACGGACCCCGGCGGCCACGACGACCGCTCCTCATACCCGTCATGCGCCCGCGGATGCCGCCGAAGCCGCAGACAGCAGGGGCGTCACCGAAGGCCGCTGCCAATTCTGCTGCTACTGCTTCTGCCGCTGCCGCATCACCCACGTCCGCGTCCTCATCTGTTCCTGCTGGGTAATCCCGCGGTGGTGCCCCCTCCGCCGATAGCGGCGCGAGGTTGCCGCGTCCGCCGTTCCAAGCAGCAGCAGACGTCTGTCGTCGTCCGCCGTCATTATGATGAGGACCGTGAGGGCCGCCGTCCGGTGCCGATGCCGTGGCCTCTTCATCAGCGCCTGTGGCTTCGGTCGGCCCCGCCGGCGCTGCCTGCGCCGTACACGGTAGTTGCCCGGGGAGATCCAGCCGCGGGTACGATCGTCGTACGGGATCCAGCAGCACCCCCGCCGACGCCTGCTGCCCCCGCGCTGCCCCTCCCCGCCGGCCTCCGCCTCCGCCTCCGTCCGTCCATCGCTCCGGCAGCCCCACCGCCGCCAGCCCCGACTCGACCGCCGCCGCGCTGAAGGACCGAGCGAGCTGCCGAACAGCGCCAAACGGTGGACAGACCCATGGGTCGACACCGAGTGCGCCGGCCGCCGCCTCCCACTCCGCCCAACTGGTGGTGCTGCTGGAGCTGCCGCCGGCGGGCGGCAACATCTGCGGCGGCACCAGCAGCTCCAGGGGTGCCACCCCGGGTACGTGACCTGCTGTGGTGGTGAACGCGGGGGCGCGCTCATCGCACCCGCCAGTGCGGGTGCCGTGTCGTCGTACACGCCGTACTCGTCATCCTCGCCATGCCGTACCCGCGCACCGGCCTGCACCGTACGCCGCCCAAGGACGTCAAGGATCGGAGCGCGGTCGTCGAGGTGCGGGGCCCCGTGAGGTTGGAGAGCTTCGGCGTCGCCGCTGCCGACGCCGACGCCATCGGCGAATCCGCCGAGAGCTGCGGAATGGCCTCCAATGACAGTCCCCCTCGGCCGGCATCGGCTGCCCTGCCCCTTGTTCCGCTGGACCCACATCAGCACGCGACCCGACGGCCCCTTGTTCCGCTGACACTGAAGCCGACGCCGACGTCGACGACGCCGGAGCTGCCGTACGCGCCGTCGTCAGCGCTGCGGCCATCTCGCAGGCCAGGAAGGTCAGCAGCTGCTCCTTGCCCCGACGGCTGTGAGGAAGTCGAACAGCCGCATGAAGGCCGCCTCCGCAGGGGCTGAACCCACCGCCGCGCCAGCCGCCGCCGCCGCCGTACCGCTGCCGCTGCCGCTGCCGCCGCCAGTGCGGCCCGAGGAAGACAGGACCGCCGCCACGTCATCCATCAGCGGCGAGAAGTGCTCCTGCCAGGCCCACGCCGCAGCCGCCGTCAGGTCCGGGGACAACGGCCAACCGCCGGTCGAGACATCCCTGGTGTTACTGCCGCTGGGTGGTGGTGGTGGTGATAGTGGGCACAACGGGAAGAGGTCTTCCTGAAGCTGCGCGGATATTGTCGCCGCGCCCGCCGACGCCGCCGACGTCGCGCTGTACGGGTCCGCGGCCACCGTCGCTGCCGTCAGCGGCACCGTGAAGGCACCAATCTCGGATGCGGACGCGCCGGCTCGGGCGCCCGCTGGTGTGTTACCTGGGACGGCAGTGCCGCCGATCTGGACCGTATGATGAGGCGTCGCAGCGGGCGGCGTTGTGGCGACCGCTGAGCGCACTGAGGGGGCGGCGGGGGCGGCGGCGGCGGCGCCGCCGCCGCCGGTCGCCGCCGCGAGTGCCGCCAGCTGACACAGCCGGCTGTGCGGCGCGTCAGGAAGCCCCTGCCGTACAGCTTCTGAGAAAAGATCAATCAGCTCCGGAACCACGTGCGGCGACACCGCCAGCAGCGAGAAGCTGAGCAACGGTGCCCGCGGCGGCAGCGCGGGTTGCGGTGACGGCGGCAGCCCCTGCGCCGCCTCCCGCTGCGATGCCGATTGTCCCACTGGCTCGGCGGGTACAGTTGCAGCCGGATCTGCCCGGCGAGCTCAACCGCAGGCAGGGAGACACTGCGAAGCACGGGTGATGGGGCAGGGGAACAGACAAGGCACGCTGCTAGGGCCGGCTGCTAGGTACGTTGCAGACGGGTGCTAGGTAGGGGATCTTCTGCTTTGTGACCCAAGGTCCGATCCGCCCCCAAGTGGTGCGGCTTCTGCCGATGGAAAGGTGGCGGAGCCGCATGGGTGGGTGGGTCCGCGTCTTCTGTACGCCCCGTGCTACTAGCCAGCCAGGCAGCCAGCCAGGCAGGTACGAGCTAGTTAGCGGTGGCGGCAGCCCAAAGCCACTCGCAGAAACAGCAGGTGCGCACAGGTGCACACAGGTCCACACGAGAAGGCCTGGTGACAAACCAAAATGGCCATGTCGCTCGCGGCCTCACCTGACCGTGGCGACAGAAACAGCCCCCGCGGCGGCGCCGCTGTCGACTGACCCCTGGGTCGCGCCGTCACACGGCACGAGGCTCATGACGAGCGGCGCCGGCGCCAGCAGGGCGGTTTGCTCGCCCTCGCCCGGCTCGACGATAAGCCTGCGCATCGCCGGGGGTCCAATCAAATCGGTGCGCGGGCTGCCTTTAGGCGCCTTGGCCTCGGCACCTGGGACTCTGAACCGGTTGGCAGAAATGCACATGGGTCGTGGATATCGTGGCCGAAGTACAACCCGGGGAGCGGACACGGCACTCCGCCAGTCCAACAGTTGGCGAGGTGCAGCGGTACAGCAGTACAGCTTGCAGCGGTACCGTGGTACAACTAGCAGCTGTACGGCGGCAAAGCTAACAGCTGTACGGCGGTACAGCTTGCGGCGGTACGGCGGCACAGCTAGCAGCGGTACGGCGGTACAGCTAGCAGCAGTATGTCGGTACAGCTTGCAGCAGTAAGGAGGTAAAGCTGGCAGCGGTACGGCGGTACAGCTAGCACTGCTTGCCGGTGCTACCGGGCCTCCGGGAGCCGGGCCTCCAGAGGTTGGGACTGCGCTCGTCGGCCCCAGTGGCGCGCCCTCCACCTGACCACCCGAAGAGCCGCGGAGAGGCCAACCCATGCGTGTGCCCCGCTCGGTCGATTCAGTAACCCCTGGCCTCCGGGCCCCAGCCTGAGTGATCATAGCGGTAGCGGGGCGCTCACCTGACTGGCATCGCCAGCGGGGCCTTGGCAAGGGTCCGGGGGGACGACACCGCTCCCGCCGCCGCCGCCGCCGCGGCCGCCGCCGCCGAGGCTGATGCCGCCGCAGCCGACCTTAACGTCGGCGTCCTCGACGCCATCGGTGTGGCCGCGGGAAGCCGCTCCAGCTGGGTACCCCGGGCCGCGGCGGCGCCCGATGACAACGAGGGCATTGCCCCGGCGCACGAGCGGGACCGCGGCGGCAGCGCGGCGGCGGCGGCGGCGGCGGCGGCGAATCGGCGCTCCGAAGCCATGGCCGGACAGGACGCAGAAGCGCACACGCGCGGCAGCGCTGCCGCCGCCGCCGCCGCCGCTACCTCCAGCGGCGCCGGCAAGCCTCGCGTCACATCCGCCGTACAACCGCCGTCCACGACGCCGTGCAGCGCATCGTCGGATCTGCTCCACGTCAGCGGCGGCGCCGCCGCCGTCACGCCCCGCATGCCTGACACGTCAGTGTTGCTCTCGGCCGCTGGCGCCTCCACTGCCATGAGCGCCTCAGCCGCCACGCTGGTATCGGTGACGGTGGCAGCGGCGGCGGCAGCGGCAGCAGCGGCAGCAGCGGCAGCAGCGGCAGCAGTGGCGGCGGCCTTTCCCGTACATGCGCACGAGGACGGCGGCGGCAGCGGAGCGAAGGTGGCGCTCAAAAAGGGGCTTACGCACGCGGGCATCAAACCGCCGCCACCGCCACCGCCACCGCCGCCGCCGCCGCCGCCTTTGCCGGCGCCGCCGGTCAAGATGAGCCGCAGCCAGCCGTCAGGATCACCTGCTCCGGTACCGCCGGTTGCGGCCAGGGTCTGGTGCAGGCGCAGCGCTGACGGCAGGGGCGGCTGGGGCGGCCCCGGCGGCTGGTGTCCCATGGGTCGGCCGTCGTCGCGGACTACGCGCTGGGGCGGCGGAAGGCCGCCTCCCCGCACCTCACGCGGCGGCGCGGATGTGGCCTCCGACACCTCCTGGTCTTGGTGCCGCCGGTATTGCTGCTGGTGTTGCTGCTGGTGTTGGTGTTGGTGTTGGTGCTGGTGGTACTGCTGCTGTTGTTCGTACTGCTGCATTGCATAGGTGGGGAGCTGCGACACCGCTGCGGGCGAGGGCGCGCGTGGAGATTCCGTGCTGCCGAGGCTTGAGCTCAGGTAGGCACTGGGGCTCGCTGGAGGCGGCACCAGACCCACGAAGGGCGAGAAGGAGTCCGTGGGACTGGTCGGCAGCCGCGACCCGACGGAGCCGCTGCTGTCGGACGAGCCCCTGTTCATCACCCCGTGTGCTGCCGCGTCACTAGTGCTGCAACTGCCGCACCCGCCGGCGGCGGCGGCGGCGGGGGCTGTGGCACCACAGCCGCCACCGCCGCCGACAGATGGCGGATGGACGCCGGCGGCGGGAACTGCGGCGGCGGCAGCGGTGGCGGCGAAGTCGGCGCGGGGACAGCAGCCTCCGCGGCGGCGGTCGAACAGTGCGTCGCGGCCGATGAGAAGAACGACTCCTCCGACAGAGTAGACGCGAAGCCCGCCGGAGCCGTGCCTGTCACGTCGGAGCAAGCCGGCGGCGTCATGAAGCCGCCGGTGGCGTCGGAGCCGTACGACTGCGCCAGTGAGTTGCCTGCAGTAGCGGGCCCGCTGGCCGATTTCCGGTGGCTGACCTGAAGCAGGATTCGGACGTGGCTGGGAGTCCCTGCTGCTACAAAGGGTGGCCAGATCAGGACAGGAGACGCGACCCAGGAGTATTCGGACTGCGGCCGTTGCGGAGCGCTCGACGGACAGCACCGCTGCACCGCATCCATTTGATTTTGAATCTCATCCGTGCTGTAGCTGGCGGCCTTCTCTTCGTTTCGGCGCTGCTGCGAACCTGATTCCGGAATTATTCGCTCTTTTGCGGATGACAGGCGCGGTTGCTGACAAGGGTGCAGTTGCCAGGAGGAGGACCAACGTGCCTCGCGGCTGCTGTGGCCCGGCGTCCGTCCCGGTGAGTTCGCTGTGGAAGTAGAGTCCGTTCTAAGGAGCGCAGCAGTGGCCTGACCCCGCTGGTGATGCTGGCTGCTTTGAGCTTCCCCGGTCTCGGGCGGCGGGTGTGCCGTTGTTGCTGCCCGCATCGCCGCGGTGCGGTCACGATGAGGCATGGCCTTCTAGAGTTGAATCGGGCTTTTGAACGAACCTGCTTGCTGGCCAAGGCCTTCTTAGGCCGTGTGTCGACATCAATCAAGAAACCTCAGGAACCGGATTGCCAGCTATGCCAAAGTCCAAGCTATTATACTTATCTCCCGCAATTGTTTAGGACAGCTTGACGAACGATACAACCCTAGCAACTTGTCGGCGATTCTGTATGTACGGCAGGGGTGACGAGGTGCAACGCGGGAAAATGTCACGGGAAATTGTCGTCCTTAGGTTCATCCTCAGCGCGCGATGCGGATGTATGAAGGCCAGAAATTCCCTGCATGTCACCGCAGGCTGAGTTCAAAATCTATTTCCGGCATTCATTTCCCGACTCAGATCTGCGTCGACCTTCCAAAGTCAAAATAAAGTCCATCCATGAAAGCAGGCAGCCCGCCGGCAAAGCTGTCCGTTATTACTGCTCCTGCGCTCCTTGCAGCGTCGCCTGCTTATACGTGCACTGCCAGGAAAGCAGTCCAACAAGCACCAAAACATGGGATGGTCCCTGGACGCACGGTCGTTCCCATAGCGCAGTGCAGGGACGCCTCCATTTATCCTCGCTTGCTTTCGCTATCCGAATAGCCTCTCTTTGTCTCTGTACTTCGCATCGTAATCAGCATCGGCAGCTCTCTGTCTGGTACCGTGCTGCACTGCACTGGACTATCGGCCCTTCAAATAAAAGCCTCCGGAATTAGCACTAACAATCCAAGTAACGCCACTGCGGAACACATAAAACCCAAATCACTGCTGTCGAGTCAACCCCACCTGCACGTCGTCCTGCGCACACAATCTCCACGTCCCGTGCACACAACGCCCAACTCCCAAAGAAACAATGCACGGACGGCACAAACAGAAGGCAACGGGAACAGCAAGCGGTAACCGTTACCAACCGCAACACCGTGCGAATGCCGAACGGAATGTGCCCAAAGCGCTTCCCCTCAGATCAACCCCTTGGCCCCACGTGCTTTCCCCGCCATGCGGGTGTACGCCCCTCACGTAATGCTGCCGTGAATGCGTCGTACTTGGCTTTGAACGCTGGCAGCGGGTTTGAGTCGTCGTCGTAGCCGTCCGCCTCGCAGTCCCACCCGCACCTGTCCAGGAGTAGTGGAGATCGATCGTGCGGGCAATAATGAACGGCATGTGTACGGCATAATATGTACGGAGTGTACCGCGTGCGGATGGGGCTTTCGCAAGGGCGTGTGACAATCTGCTGACCTGGTGCTCTTCTGCGGCTGGCACGAGTGAGTGTAGTGATAGGAAAAGCGAGGTCGCATTCTCGCATAGGGCCCAGGAAAGCCAACGGTTAGGCCATGTAACGAACCTAACGAATTTACCGGAATCCGCCCTTCACGGACGTGACTTCGCGGTGCCACCGAGGTCTCCCTTGCCTTGTCTGGTTAGTCCCCAAATTGTTTGATGCCCGACCGCGCGCCGAGCCTCCCACCCACCTACCTACCCAACCCGCCCATCCACCCCACCATGCGCACGCGCTTGAGCTCAGCTTCCCATGCATCTAACCCCACCGCCAACACAGTCTACCATGTAACGTGCTGCCCCCAATACTCCAACCCGAAAACCCCACCCGACCCCCACACCAACCCCGACCCACCTGACGCACTCCGCGTCCCAGTCCTCCCCAAGCCACCAGGGGCAGCCGCACCGCAGACAGGGCATGCGCGGCCAGTACACCCCGCGACCGCGCGGGCCGAATTGCTTATACACTCCCGGTTTGCCGTACTTGCCTGCAGTACACATCACGGTTGGGCCACGCGGAGACTGACGAAAGGGGGGACAGTGCCCAGGCCAACGGACCCAGGGGAGGTGACCTACGCTTGAAACGAAAACATTTTGAAAACGTTTAATCGTTGCATCATTCTTAATGACATTACATTACGTTAGGTAATTACAGAACTGCATAACACAAGACACATTACAGAACTGCATAGCACAAGATGAAATCTACGCAAGATGGATAATTCACACAAGCATTAAAATTTACACAAGATTGAGGTTTCTGGGGCTCACCCGTTGGAGGGTCGTACACACTGGGCGTGTGCTGCGGCTCGCCGGCGCCGGCAGCGGCCGCCGGGGCAGAGGACGAGGTGTCCGGGGACGCCCCTGGACCCGACGCCGACGCCGTCGCCGATGCTGACGCCGATACTGACACGGGGCGCTGCGGCTGCGGCAGGCTGCCCGTCTGCCGCTGCGGGGGTTCCAACGGCGGCTGCGATGCCGTCGCTGCCGCCCGCGGCGGCGCCACCTCCGCAAGCGTCGCCGCCAGCTTACCGACGGCCCCCACGCCTTTCAGTGCCTTGACCATCTGCGAGGGGGCGGCCGAGGTGACACACCGACCAAGGGGGTATTAGGTCAGATGCGCCTGTTGCCTCTAAGCACACACACACACACGCACACGGCTCAGTTCTCTTTACCACTCTTTAACACACACACGCATACAACCCACACCGACGCCCCGACCCCAGACGATCCGCCACTCACCTTCATGTCGAGATAAAGCTGGAGCGTCGGCGCCGCCGCCACCCGCAGCGCCTCCGCGAGCGCGCGGTTGGCGGAGGACGCGCCCGGGTCGGCGAAAAGGACCCGTACGGCAGCGCCGTACAGGCTGCATGCAGCGGCGACTTCGACGCGCAGGGCAGCCTGGTCCTGCTCCGAGAGCTCCAAGAGGTCAAAGGCATGTTTCGGCGTCGCCACCGCCGCCGCTGATGACGACGACGACGCCGATGGCGCCTGGGCGGCGATCCGGCGCGGTGGCGGCGGCGGGGTCGCCAAGGTGGATGACGTGGCGGAGGCGGACGCCGCCGACGGTACGGAAACGGTGGGTGTGGAGGGGTACGTCGGCGGCGGTGCCGCGAGCCAGGCGACGACCAGCGGGCAGCATGCGTCCTGGGCCTCCTGAGGTAGTACGGCAGCACAACAAACACATCGTTGTACATACCGTACATCAGTACACGTGCCACAAGGCGTCGTGCACGCTTTACACCAAGTACAAGTACCGTAACAAACCCCGCGAACCGCAGATCGAACACCGCAAGCCCCTAGAGAACAGCCTCCATCGCAACGTGATATCCTGAGCCGCCGCTGCCGAAAGCAAGGGTCGCCTTAGTAACGTCCGACCTCTTCTCGTCCCCTACGCCGTCATAGCGCGGTCCTACTGCAGCACGAGTCGTAGACATGTACGGCTGACAACGGTGAATTATTGGGGTGCCTGTCATCATGACCATCGGGTTCTCAAACACGCGTCTCAGTTTTGTTGTACACATGTACGGCAACGCCCCGGACGAGCACCCTTTACTACACACACCTGGAGGTGCGATTTCAAGTCGGCTGCCCCGCGACGCAGCTCCGAAATCCTGGTTGGCTGCTGTTGCTGCTGTTGCTGCTGCGCCGACGATGAGGACGTCGACGCCGGCGGCCGTGGAGCCGCCGCCACCGCAGTCGTCGGCTTGGCCGGCGTGGCGGGCACGGACTCAGCCCGCTGCTGCCTCCGGCGCAGAGCCGGCCCGGGCGTGCTGCTGCCACTGTCCTCGGCACCGGCGGCGCCACCGTTGACGGCGGCGTCCGCCCACTCCGACTGACGGCGCGCGAGCTCCGATCTGCGGAAGGGGCCGGGGGGCAAAGGGGAGGGGGCCCGAGCTTCGTTTGGTTTGGGTTAGTTTGGGTTGGTTTGGATTGGGTTGGTTTGGATTGGGTTGGTTTGGATTGGGTTGCCAGCCACCAGGTGGGCGTCCTCACACAAGCGGGCCGGGTAGGTCCACTTATGCTCCAGGGTTCCGTACATCCACGTCAGCATCCAGCCAAGGGATAAATCCGTAGAGCTCTACCGCCGTAGCGCTCGTTTTCAGCGCTCGTTTTCTCTGCCGTAGGTAAATAGAGCACGCGAGGGGATGCTGTTTCCCACGCCACTCCCTCCCTGCCCCTCATGCCCCGGGAGGATGGGAGAGTGCTCCGGCGGCCTCACCCTTAGGGCTCGCGTAGGGCCGGGTCAGGAGCTATCCTTCCTCCTCATGCCCCGCTGCTCCGCGACGCCCGCCCCGGTGCCCGCCCCACCCCCGCGGCCCCCCCAGCTCAGTATAAATTTGTCTACCAATTTCCTCTAACCCCCACCCCCACACACACCCCCAAACACAGTTTCCTTAGCGGCTCAGTTTTCTATACCACACAACGTTTCCTTTTATACACACACACGCAACCACACCTGAGCTCCGCCAGCGCAGTGGGCCCCGCAAAGTAGGCCTCGTGCCTTAGACCCGGGGGTCGGTGCAGCGTGAGGGCCGGCCACTTGGAGCCGTCCCGCAGGGTGGGCCGCGCGTCGCTCCGCCGGGAGGTGGGCAGCGCCAGGAGGCGACTGCCGCTCACCGCCAGGGCCTCGTTGGCCTGCGTGTGCGTGTGCGTGTGTGTGTGTGGAAGGGGGGAGGTAAAGGAGGGAGGCGGGGAGGGGTGTGATGCAACACACCAGCTCAGCACAAACCCGGACAAACCAGGACACGTTTAAAACCCACAGCACACTTTGAAGGAGGTCTTACTTACGGGTTACGGCACGTGGGGTGGTAACAGTGTTTGGGATTTTTGGGTCCGGCACGGAGATGTCGCCGATAGGAGGATTGATTGGATTGGAGGATTGGTAATGTGGCCTGGGAGTTGGGGGCCCGTGCTCCGCGGAGCGCCGATGGGGTGTCAGGCAGGGCCTCCACTTGGCCCCCACCCAATGTACTGTTAACCCCCTTCGCCCTTGGCCGTGGCCCCGGTCCCGCCCATGACCCCCCTTTTGTCAATCAAGACAGCTAACGTCACCGAATGGGGGTAGTGGTTGTCCTCCTCCGGGCTGTCGACACCCGGCCCCACCCCGGCCCTGACCGCCGCCCTGCTCGCTGCCGCGATCAGCCCACACACACCATCTACCGTCAGAGCCCTCACCTCGCGCCTCCCCCTGCCCTTCCATATTGCCCCTGCCCCTGACCTTTTCCCTGCCCCTCTCTCTGGCCCTACCCCTGCCCCTGGCCCTGCCGCTGCCCCTCTATCTGCCCCTGCCCCCCCTGCCCCTGCCCCCTCCTGCCCCCTCCTCCCCGCTCCTGTCCCCTCAGGCCCACCTGGGAGGCCGTCACATCCAGCCTCACAAAGACCAGCTCGGGGTACTTGGAGGCCAGAGCCGCCAGACCCGCCTCGGCCTCACGACTGGCGGTCGCCCAGGGGGCGTGCCACAGCACCACCTGCAGCAGGCAGATCCGGCAGTACGGAAGTACCGAAATACAGAGATACGGCGAGAATGAACGGTAGTCGCGGGCGCAGCGTACGCAACGCAAGGAAGTACGGGGACCGTCTTTGACGAATTCGACGATTGTGACGCCCAAGCAGAAAACCTAGATGAAGGACAGCAGTTTGACGACAGATGATTGCATGTAGCAGTTGAATGCATCATAGTTATTGAATGGTTGGATGTGCCCACACATGAACACACGGGCGGGTTCCTCGCCAGAGACACATGCCCCAGACGCAAACTCGGGTCGGGTCGGGCCACCTCGGGTGGGTCTTCCGTCCAAAGCACACCGCCGCTTTCCATGGTGCTAAAACCGTGCGACCAACCCACCGACCCACCACTGCGGGCTGCTCCGTGTCGTCCAGCAGCTGCTGCAGCTCCGCGGCGCCGTCCGAGATGTCGTCCAGCACCTGCCCCGGCTCCCACCGACCCATGGGTCCGTCCACCTCTCCATCCTCCACCTCTCCATCCTCCTCCTCCTCCACCTCCTCGTCCTCCTCGCCCTCCTCCTCCTCCTCCTCCTCCCCGGCATCCATGATATCCTGGATGTCCGGCCAGGGGAGGAACGGGTCCAGTGCACTAGGCACCGACGGCCGCTCGCCCGCCGCCACCGCCGCAGCAGCGGCGGCTGCGGCCCGTTTGAGCTCTTCCTCCTCCTCGGACGTGGCCAGACAAGCCTCCAGCGCCGCCACCAGCGCGTCCCGCTTCATGTCGATGCCGATGAAGACCAGCTCCTGTCGCCTGGAGGTCACATGTACGATAGAGTGCAATGCACGGGACATGATCACATAATGATCATGTAACACGTTCATTCATCCATTCATGATGACATGAATAGTCGGAGACGCGGACCGCCCAGCAAAGAGCGAGGGGAGCTGGGAGACCGTAGGCTTTTGGACGGCCGAGTCGCCTGAACACCCAACGGCCCTTATCACCGCCGCCCAGAAGTGACGCCCCTGTGTGTATCTCTGAATCTCTCGCCCCGAGCTCTGGGTTTTTCGGTTTCGGAGCCTCCAGCACATGGCTGCTGCTGCCGTACTTTCACCTAAACGCCTCACCCAACACCGGGGCCACCTGACCAAAGGTGGTGCTTCCACAGAGGTCGCGGCGTGCCGCGCTGGGGCTCTCCTCCGTGCCGCCGTCCGCCTCGCAAGGTGTGCGACTGAGGATTACGCGCGGTCGTGCGTGAGTACACACGCGAGGCTCTTCCGTTTCATCTGGGCAATGGTAACAAACGTAAACAGTATGCTTTCACAAGTTATGCTCTTGTCGACGAGGTCTAGAGTTGGGGGGCAGCAGCTGCGCAATGTGACGTCCTCAGAGGGCGGGCCCTATGTGGGCTGGCGGGCGGGCGGAAGAGTGGGCCGGGGGTTCCCCGCCGGATCCGCCGCACCTGTCGCCGATACCCGGCAGGAAGTCCTTCTCGATGTCCACGACCTTGTCGGGCTCCGACGGCCATGCCTCCCTGTACGGCATGTACGGTTTGTACAGCACATGTCGACGGTTAGCGGTTTGACATCATCGCACCTCGGCGAGCGACATCGCACCTCGGCGCACGGCGCACCCTCACCTCTCGAATACCGTAGAGCGGCCTTCGAGCTCGTTCGTGAACAAGACCGTTTGAGCGGCCCTTTTTATGAGCTCAGAGGTCAGCGCAGAACCTAACCGGGGGGCAGGCGGCTCATAGGCCCGCCTATAGGGGGTTACGCACCTGGGGAGTACGTCGTACCAAGGACCTCCCGTACCGAAGCGTATGAGGTTGCCCGCGCTGCTCCACTCGCCCACGTGATCATCGCGACCCGCCACCCAAGCAAAGCCCTTGGATCGCAACACCTGGCCGTACGCTGCCGTACGCGCCGCGCCCTTGGCGCCCGCCGTACCGCCCGTGACGTCAGCGGCAGGTGCCGCGGTGGCGCCACCGGCGGAGGCGCGCGGTGGCTCCGCTGGCGGCGGCGGCGGCGGCGGCCGGGTGCCGGCGTTGGGTGCCGGGGCGGGGTTGGCAGCGGCGGCCGCGACGGCCGCGGCAGCCGCTGCGGCAGTCGCGGCGGCGGCGGCGGCCGCGTTGGCAGCGCTCGCCGCCGCCACCGCTGCGCCGGCGGCCGCCTGTAGAGCCGCATCCAGGGAGAACCCTCCAGCACCGGCGGCGCCAAAGGGGAAGCCGAATGGCGGAACGCCGCCGGCCGCGCCGCTACCTCCGCCGACGCCGGCACCAGCACCAGCACCAGCACCAGCGCCGAACGGAAAGGCGCCGCCGAAGGGGAAGCCACCCGCGGCCGCACCCCCTGGGTTGAACGCGCCACCCGCAAACACATTCGCGATGGCGGCGGCAGTCGCGGCCTGCGCCCTTGCCGCCGCCGCCAGATCGCCTTCCAGCCCCGCGGCGGCGCCGCCGCCTCCGTCACCAGCCCCAATGCCGCCGCCGGCCGCCGCCGCCGCCGCCGCCGCCGGCGGCCTCGCCAGCACAATGGCGCCAGCGCCCGTTTGCTCTTGCGGCTCTTCAACCGCGTCGGCTGTAGCAGCAGTCGCACCAGCAGCAGTCGTGTGAGTGCCAGTAACGCCCTCGCCCCCGTCCGCCAGCGACCAGTCCGGCTGTTGCAGTACAAAATGTCGGTCCATGAAAGCGTGAAGGCGGGCGGGGTGAAAGGGCCGTCGCGAACGCCACACGAACGACGTGATGCCGTACTCGGCCGTCTCCGGAACCAGGTCCGTACCCTCGCGGATCGCCTGCGGGGCAGGTGAGACACACACGAGTACGGCATGTAGTACGGCAGTACGACGCGTCGGGGAAGGGCCGAACGCATGCCATGCGAGCACACTATTATGTCGGAGCGAGCATGCGGTCTCAAAGAAACGAAAGGGCGGCGACGATTCATATGCCCTCACAAAGGCATGAGGACTTCGACGCCCAAGTGTCCCTCACACACACCGCTCGCCATGGGTCAGGAAGGTGGCTCAGCTCAATCTGGCGGGGACGGTGCTCGTCGCCCGAGGTACGGCAACGGTACGGCAAATGCAGCATTGTCGCACCGTGTGTCGCTGTAAATTGCCGTACCTTGAGCCAGCCCGCGCCCTCCCTGGCGCGCTCCAGACTGAATCTGCCCGTGTTGAGCACCTCCGTGAGGGGCACGTGGGACTGGGTGGTGGGCAGCACCCGGGCCGAGGGGTTGATGGCGGCCACGAGGGCCATCAGCCGGTGGAGCTGCTCGGAGGACACCGTGTCCATCTGCAGGCAGGGGCGTGCAAAGGGGCGCAGGGGTGTGCAAAGGGATTCTCGGGGGTTGGGTCTTGGGAACGTTTTGGGAGCTTTTGGAGGGGTGCGTAAAGGATTGGAGTGAACGGGAGTGAGGTTTTGGGATTGCGGAAGACGCTCCGTGGCAAACAAGGGAATGCGACTCTAGTCGCCAGGCCTCGACGCCTTAGTTGGCCGTTGGCCGTTGGACGTCTAGGGGGTTGCACGTCGAGGGGGTTGCACGTTGAGGGTCGCGCCGCTCCTTTCTGCCCGCCGGAAGTCTGACAAGGAGCCCAATCTTGGCCCCGCTCCTTACATCGGTACGGCACATGCACACATACATACACACACGCCAAAATGCCATGTCCGTCAGCCACGCTGTGCCGTACACCGATACACGTCACCTTGTTGAGCAAGATGACGTCAGCAAACTCCAGCTGGTCCAGCAGCAGATCCGCCACGTTGCGCTCCAGCTCCTCATCCTCATCCTCCTGACCCGGCCGCGGCTCCAGGGTGGGACCATCGTGCCCGTGCCCGTGATCGTGATCGCAATCGTGATCGTTGCAGTCGGGCTGTCGGGCTGTCTGAGCCGGGGGCTGGAGCTGAGGCGGGGGCTGGGCCCCCGCCTCCGGCGCGGAGGGCCCGGCAGGTGCGGCTGCGGCTGCGGCTGCCGCCCGCGCCCTCGCCTCCGGGCCCTCCCGGCGCCCGCCCCCGTGCGCGTGGACCCTCTCGTGCTCCTCCCGATCCTAGGGTGGCGGTGCGGTGTTCGGGACAGCAGCGGGGATCAGCGTCGGGAGTGAATGCAAGCCGACAGCCATCCAACGCGGCGAGAGGAGAGGGGAGTATAGGAAATTGGTAGAGATTTTCAAACTGCGTTGCTGCCAGAGCGGGAGGAGAGGGGAGGAGGTGGCCTCACCGGCACCGACAGATTGAGGCAGCGGGGTGTGGAGCCACGCCGCGGAACTGGCCCCTGCCGTACGCATGTACGACGCTGCGTTTTTCCTGCGCACTCCTCCTCTATCAGGTTTATTTCCCTTCATTGCCATCCGCGCGCCCGCTCGCGCCACGGGACCTCGTCCTCCGAAGGTCGCATCCCGTGCACGCGTGGGTTCCAGCCCTCCTCCTGCTCCTCCAGACCGTGTTCCTTCTGGGCCTCGACCCACATTGGCGGATCCTCCCTCTCATTAAATTACTCTCTCACTAGGCCACTTCTGATAACAGCAGGACGCTGGAACCGGCCCACGACCCCCTCCACCCACCCACCTTGAGAGTCTCAAGGCTGTGCAGGTTATCCAGCAGGTTCGCCGCATCCACAACCGTCACACACGTGTCCAGACGCGCCACGTCCGCCAGGCGCCGGGGGCCCCCTGCCGCCGTCGCCGCCGCAGTACGATCAGCACCGTCGCTGCTGCCGGCCGCGCGCACGGCCGCTGCCGCCGCCTCCAGCGCCAGCGCCGCCGCCGGATCGGACCCGTCCAGCGGGAACTCAAACGTCTCCGCGACCTGCATCGGCTCGCCTATGCCCGTACTCTCCACGACACAGTAATCGAACCGCCCGTCCGCCGCAATCTCCGCCACCTGCTGCACCAGGTCTCCCCTCAGCGTGCAGCAGATACAGCCGTTGTGCAGCTCCACTAGCCGCTCCGGCGCCGCCGCCACCACCGCCGCGGCGCCGACGCCGCCGCCGGCGGCGAGCGACGAGGTGGCGGCGGCGGCGGAGAGCGACCCATGGGCCACCAGCGCCGCGTCGATGTTCAGCTCCGCCATGTCGTTGACCACCACCGCGCAGCGCATGTCCGGCTCCCGGTTGGTGAGGATGTGGCGGAGGAGGGTCGTCTTGCCCGCACCCAGGAATCCCGAGATCAGCGTCACTGGCAACTTCCGCTGCGGCTGCTGCTGCTGCTGCTGCGGCTGCTGCCGTTTCTGCTCCCGAGGTTCTTCTTCTGCTGGCCCGCTACAGTCCGCTGCGACCGCGGGCTCCGTCGCCGCTGGAGACGACAACGACTCAGACGCGGCCACCTGAGACGACGACTCCGCCGCCGGCTCCGCCGTCGCTCGAAGTTCCGCCGCTCGAGGTTCCGCCGCCGCCGCCGCCGCCGCCGCCGCGGGCTCCGGCGGCGGCAGGTGCAGGTCCACCAGCCCCGCCACATGCGCGCTCCGCAGCAGCGCCCCCAGCTGGACCAGTGGCGGCCTCCAGGAGGGGGCCACGGGGCCCTCCGCCGCCGTCAGCTCGTCCAGGTCCACCCAGGAGCCGCCCCGCGGTTCACCGAACACGAACTTGAGATCCTCATCGGTGCACTGGAGGACTGCGATCCCCCCAGTGGGGCGCGGGCGGAGGGCCGGACGGACGGCGGGGTGGTCTGGAGGACTGAGTCGCGAGAAAAGAGGCGTCCAGCGCCAGGGTCGTCGTAGCTGCCGTGTGTGGGGTGTGTTTAGATAAGAGCGTGTGGGTTGGCGTGTGCAGGAATGTGTGTGCAGGGGTTAAAAAGAACAGCTCCGACACCCCCAGGGGTGTTCAGGGGTGTGTCTGCCGGGGTGTGGGATACGCAAGGGGGCAATGAGAGCAGTGAGGTCATGAAGCGAATTCCGGATGGCCAACTACCTCTGTGGGGCAATGGGGCGTCAGATTGTGGGGCGGAGGGCGGAACTGCCACTAGCGCGTGTCAACAAACGAGGGCCCCCACGAGGGCCTTCGGGGGAGCCAGCCGACGCAGCTCAGCGATCGGCGGTCCGCCAAGCTGGTGTACGACTGGGAGGGGCGGGGAACCCCCGCTGCAGTATATCCGCGAAACCGTGCTTGAGGTCCTCGCGCCCGTCCATTACGAGGTCCGTCAGTGCAACGGCCTTTCTATCAATCAGACCTCAGCTCCCAACCCACCGGCCGGGAAGATGTGCCAAAAGGACGGCGCGGCTCCGCCTCCGGCCGCACCGGTGGCCCCTCCGGTGGCCCCCGCCGACTGGATGTGAAGCACTGGCGGCAGCGGCAGGATGCGGACCGCGTCCGGGGCCACGCGCAGCACATCCCGCAACGCCCTGTCGGCGGTGAGGGACGCACGCCGGCACCACGACCTCGGTAATCGCTGAACTGCTGAAATCGCAGCGAGCTATTGATTGATTCTGCCAATACACTGAGGCAAGACTGCCAACGCACATGATGCTGGGGTTGTGTTGGTCGAATGGGAGCCAGCACAGGCAGTGCGGTACAGTGCAGTACTGTGCAGTACAGCGTCCGCGCACCTGTTCGCCGCCGCCCGCTCCGTCTCCACGTAAGCCGCTGTCGTACACGGTACGGGCGTCGGCGGCATCGGCAGCAAGCCCGCCGCAGCACCACTGCCGCCGCCGCCGCCGCCACCGCCGCCCCCACTGCCTCCTCCGGACCGAGGAGGAGGCCCCGCCTGCTGCTGCTGCTGCTGCTGCTGCTGCTGCTGGCGGGTCATGGGCAGCATGTACGCCCGCAGACGGTGATGCTCGCCGCCTCCCGAGGACGTGGCGTGTACGACAAGCGCGCCGTACCATCGCTCCATGGCGGACAGGTCCGTGGCCGGGCTGTACGGCAAGTTGCAGACGAACTGCGACACCGGGCGTGTCGGCACGGATTCAACGGTCAACTGTCACCTCCTGACGGGGTGAGCTGCGGTGACTCCGCCCCACAGCGAGAGGGGCTCCACCCTTATGTCCCTTGCCAGCCGAAGAACTTAGACAGATGCACACGGGCAGGCTCTGTTTATAAAAACACACGGACAGACTCATAGTACCCTTGTGCCAGTCCGTCCGCAACATTTGATTGACCCGGGAACGGGAACAGATGCCCGCCCCTGGTCCTCTCACCTCGTCCCCGTTGACCTTCTCCACCCTCCCCCAGGAACTGCCGATCTGGATCTGCATCCGCCCCTTGTAGCTGCTGACCTTGCCTGTCCAGGAAAGAAGAAACAACAAACGTCCATGCAGCGCTAAGCATTAGGTCAGGCCTGGGTTTGACCGCTTCTGACCCACTGCGCGCACCGCCGCCCCGACCGTTACATAGTCCGGTCAAGAGGCCACCCATGCGGGGCTGTGTGCCGCGGCACAGCGATGCGCCGGGGTGTGTGCAGAGGTCGCGTGGCTGGAGATCGGGAAGGTGGTACTGCTGTCTCCAAGGAGAGCGCCCTCTCACCGGATATCCGGTAGAACTTCCCGCGCTTCACATTGCTAGGCTTGCAGCTGTTGTTAGCGCGGTAAATGAGGCGGCAGTAGCCGGAGGGGTCGCGCACGATGGCGCTGTAGACGGGGTCGCGAGGTTTGGAGGCGGGGTCCACGCCCTCCAGCTGCCAGACCTGAGGGAGCGGGAAAGCAGGGCGAATGTGTGTCCGAAAGGCCGAACAGTGTGACCAGATCTATGCGGTGTCATATGGTTTGGGAAAGAGTTAGAGGTGGAGGCCACGAACAAACATGGCGCGGCCGGACGGAAGCCGTACATTACAAACCAGGCGGGAAACCATTCAGACATCTCAAGGCTGAAAGAAAATGTGATGTTGTATGCCTTTAGTTTTGTGGTAGAAGCTTGCAGGCAGAAAGGTGAGGTGTTGCATTGGGTTTTCGGCGGCCCCGGCTGTATGTTGTGCCCCCGAAGGAACTTTGTGAACATACATTCGGCAGTATAGAACACCCTTACCTCCACAAGCAAATCCTCAAATACGTCTCCAAGGGAGAGCTCATGCAGTCGCACCATCGCGTCTCCAAGCACAAAAGAACACTAAAAAATGAATGTAATTGCCTTCATTCGAAGGCGCAAATTTGATGCTGTAACAAGCAGCTGTAATGCCTTTTAAAATCAGTATGATGGACCACGCCTACCGTTTTCCGTTTTATGTGGTGACATTAATCACGTTCACTCCGACCAACACAGTTTTCAAATTACAAGCATATTTCCGTCAGAGCAGGTTTGCAGCAGAGTTTTAGCCGCCCTGTCGTAAGCTCGTCCGGCGGCGAAACGGAATGAGCTGAGTGCGCTGTTCTGTCCCATCTTCACGTTGCGTCAGTCACTGCCATCCATACGCCATTTTTTCACTTGTGTTCAATTATGGCGGAACACCAGCGTGTCGGCCTCTTCCATGTCGGGCCCGCCCTTTTTGTCCCCAATTCCACTTCATCCGGTCCAAGCTTGATAGTCAGTGGAGATAAACAGGATTACACGTTTGCTCGATGCCTGAGAACGCATCGTGGGGGCAGGGCTTGGGCGGCGAGGACCCCGGGTACCGTCGACAGCTGCGGCGGAACGCCGACAAACAATCACGCGCCGTGCTGCAGCACCGTGGGAGGACAGCCCGTGCCAGTCCTCGCATCACAATCATCGGCGGGCGCTCCATGTGGGACAGCTCAGGGCATCAGCCGTACTGGTGGCAGTAGCAGCAACACATGCACCGCGGCGAGCTGTCGGCCAGCTGTTGACAGCCTGTTGTCGGGCGCGTGGCACGTCATGCGTTGCACCTTCGCCTCAGTCACCCTCACGACCGGCGGCGCGCCGTACGATCAGCAGCAACACCAGCGCAGGGACACGGTCGCCGCAGCGCCAAGCGGCAGCGGCGACATCAACGGCGGCGGAGGCCCCAGCGGCACCGCGAGCAGCCTGGGCCGCGCCGGCGGCTGGGCCGCAGCCAATCCACGGGAGTTGTTCAGTCTCGCCAGGTACGGCATACGGCGTACGGCCTTATGGCACATCTCATAGGTGCGAAGGCAAACTACATCGTCACAGCTTGTGCGGAAGGTGATGGCAGGTCCGAGGTGGAACTCATACCCGACCCACCTACCTACCTATCGACCTACCTAACCACCTAACCACCTACCGAACCCACCTACCTTCCTGACGGCACATAACGTCCCTCCGAGTTCTTCGCGGTGTCGCGGATTGCTGGCGCCCCCTACCCCGGTGTAGTCATCGCCGCCGGTGCCACCTTGTCGTCTTGGCTGCAGGGCTGACGGAGGCGCACGGGCGCTCCGGAACCAGGCGGGATGGGAGCCCGCGGCGGACCGCAGCAGCAGAAGTAGGAAGTGGGGGGCCGCAAGGCCCGGGTGGTGGGGGGTGTAGTATGTTGTCGTACGATGGACGGCCCCCTATCCGAAGTACCGAGCGAAACGCTGTCCCAGCATCTCGAGAAGCCGTTGCCAGCTCTCATCACCTGCTACAGGGGGAACAGGGTGGCTGCTAGGGGGCCGTGTTTGCGCGGCTTTGCTGTGACGGGGACCCATGGGTCGGGGAACCCAAACCACCCCGACCCAGACCCATGGGTCGGGTGCCCGCCGGACGGACTGATCAGCTTTTAGGGTTCATCGGGGCCTGGGTGGTACAACTAGATCATCAAGTACAGCTCAAATCTAACTGCGGAGCGACCCGTCGGACCCTTACATGGCGGGGGGAGCGAACGGCCCCGCACACCTCGCCTCAGCCTGCATGATACGGCGACGTGGTAAGCACTGGCCACTGCCCACTGCGCACCGCGGGTCTGCGCCATGGCAGGTGCGGCCGGCGGAGGCGGGGGCGGCGGTGATCTGGATCTGGATCTGGTGAAGGCGGAGTCGGTCATGGCGGACTTGATGCGCGGCGGCGGCGGAGGCGGAGGCGGCGGCGGGGCCCTGGGGTCGGGGCAGGATGACGCGGAGGGGGCCAGCGGCGCGGCGGAGGCCGCACTGGCCAGGTGCGCGGGCGCTGCACTGGGGTTCGCCGATGCGGCGGTGGCGGCGGTGGTGGGTTCAACGGCGCATTGGCGCAGTCGGTCCGGTTAGAAGAAGGTCAGCAACACCAAGCGACGGAAATCATCTCAGCCCCATTCCGGATGCCCGACAGTACCGCGTCGCAGCCCGCGAAGCAGGTCATGAACCGCACCCCAAGCCACAAGCCGCCAACGCCGCCGGGCATGTGGCCGCCACAGGTCTGCCCCTCCCCGCCGACCCAAGCCCCCAAGCCGCATACCATTCTCTTCCACGTATTTTTTGATTGCTTTATTTTCTGCACCCGCAGACTGGAGTGCGGGTTCTGTCGTCGGCGCCTGGGCCTCCGCTCCCCGGCGGGTCCCTCCCAGGACGTGCAGCTGTGTGACGGCTGCCACCGGGGCTTCCACGCGGACTGCTGTCGCCACCGCGGGCTGGGCACCCGGCGGCGGGGCAGTCGACGGAGCTTCCCGGGCGCGGAGGGGGAGACTGCGGACGGTGGGGCCGGCGGGGAGGCGGGCGACGCGGACGAGCCGGCGTGGTACCACAGCAAGGTACGGCGGGTCCCGTAGTAATTACGTAAGGAAGTCTGCGGTGGGAGGCGGGGGAGAGGCGGTGGGAGGCGGGGGAGAGGCGGGAGAGGGTACGGCTAAAAGGACGGCTGGGAGGGCGCGCGAGGGCGGTTTGTGAGGGCGCGGTGGATGGACGGACGGACCGACGGACGGATGGATGCGTGCGGTGCGTGATGTGCGTGCTCACCACCGTTGGCGCGCGGTTGGGCCGTATGGTGGGGTACTGCGGTGGGGCAGATGTGCGATGGCAGCCTCTGACCCGCCGCACTGTCTCGGCCCCTGCTCGACCTACTGTACTGCTGTACGGCGAGCCGGCACACATTGGATTACCCGCGTCGGAGGTGCTGGGCCTTATGCGCACGTCCCCGGAGATCGCCGAGGGTCGTGCTGCCCGCCCCCCCCGCACAAGACCCAATCCCCCCCCGCACCCGACCCCACCGACCCGACCCCGGTGGGTGCGCGTGTAACCGACCAGCAGCGGTCGACGGTGACTGGTTTGGGTCGGCCGGGCTTCTCATTAAACACACACACGGGTGGCATTTTTAAACACACACGCCCCCACGATTTGTCATTAAATACACGCCCCCACGGTCCCTCACGACGTAACTGGCGACCGCCACCCGCGCGGCTCCCCCTTACCCCTACCCCCGGGGGGGTCCCGCCAGGACTGCGGCGAGTGCGCGGCGCAGTGGCGGGCCCGGGCGGCCGCGAGTCGGCCCTCGGCCGGCCCCAGCGGTCGCACGTGGCTGCTGCTGACCACCGACCTGGCGGGAGTGCGGGGCGACAGGCGGCGGGAGGCCCGGGACGCGCTGCAGCAGGTGAGCAGGTGGTGGGAATAGGACGCCGACGGGCCTGACGGGCGGTGGGTGGGAGGTGGTGGTCGGCCGTCGCTGAAGGTCGGGAGAGACGTGTTCTGAGGCCTGAAGTCGGTGGCGCCGGCCCTGGACTTCGATTTCCTGTACCCCACCCCCCTGGACTTCCTCATGTCGGCGAGTGTGCTGACGCCGTACCCACTGACCCGGACGCCGCCCGCCCTCCGCACCACGTGCCGTCGAACCCTGGAAACAGGCGGCAACCGTCCTCGCCTCGGAGTACGGCCCTCGCGCGGTGGATGCCGTACTGGACAGCGACTACGCCGTCCTGCTGCGTGATGCGCGCGGAGCGGCGGTCAGCGCCGCCACCGTGGACGTGTACGGCAGGGAGGTTGTGGTGATGGATCTCGCAGCGACCGCGGAGGAGGCCAAGGGGCGGGGGCACTTCAGGTACGGCATGGTACGGCAGGGAACGGCACGGTACAACCGGATTGATTGCAGGGCTGCCGGTCTTTCGAGGGTCCAAAACCCGCATCCGTGACTTTCTTTGGGCGAATCCCCTTAGGGCCCACTGACGTCCCCCCTGGCCGTCGTTCCCGCAGGGCCCTGGTGTCGTGTATGGAGGGCTGGCTGGACGAGGCGCGGGCGCAGCACTGGGTTGTGGCGCTGGCCCCCGGGAAGGACGGCAAGGAGGCGCAGCGCATGTGGCGGGAGCGGGGCTTCCGGCCCCTGGCGGGGGGACAGGCGCGCGCGTGGACCCGTCAGCTGCCGGGCTTTCCGGAGCCAGCCGGGGGCGGGGGCGGGGGCGGCAGTGTGCTGCTTGGCCGGCGGCTGGCGGCGGCCGCGGGTGCTGCTGCAAGCGGGGACGAGGGCGAGGATGGATCGAGGAAGCGCGGGCGGGCTAGGGGAGCTGTGGGGAGAGCTGCGGGTGCTGTTGTGGGGGCGGTTGGGGCGGCGGTGAAGGGTGTGGTCGAGTACGTGCTACTCCGGTAGGCCGTGTATTTGGGCCGACGCCACGGCCTGGTCGGAGCACTAGTCGACACAAATCGTTCGCGACTATACGGATAGTCCTTATATGGTTTGACACTTTACTGCGAAATGTTTTTGAACTGATGCCGCAGAGGCATGTCGGAAGCATCTCGAGACCGCATCGTGTGGTTCTCTGGGAAGTCGGGCCCACGGACACGCATTCGCGCAGAATTGAAGCTGCATCGTATATCTCTTTAACATTTCTATCAACAGCACCGGTGTCGTCGAGGATCAGTGGCCATGTGGACGTCGGACATTTTGCTTGCGTGGCTCGCTACGACGTTACGACGAATCGCAGAGAATGCCACCAATGAGAACAAATTGAAAGAAACCATTATCCGTTACTTTACACACGTTTTGCAAAAATGCTGCGGCAAATCTCAACCAGCCAGAACTCGGCTGTCAACGGCCGCAGCGGCCATGCTTGCCCTTTCGCAGCAGCTCGGCTGCCCGCTACATCAACTCGAAAAGCATGCTTGGCCGTCTCACAGCCTAGCAAGCGGCGATCCTGCGTCGCGCGCGCCGTGGAAACGGAGCCCAGTCCCTTGGACTCCATCGCCCTCAAAACAATTGAAGGTGAGAGCCCCTGCGATCGCGCAGCCTTTCAACTTGTGCTGTGCACTTTTCAACATCCATATTAAGATAGCCGGAAGAGGGGGCCCTCGAGCGGAATGTAGGGCCGTCCTCCTCACCAGACAGTTAAGGCGAGCACGCGGTACCCTAGCCGCCTTGCGTTACCCGCCTAACGGTTCTCGCGGGAGGAGACGGGTGGCCCGAAGCTACCGTCACTATGCCGGTGCATCCTTTCGTCGGAGTGGGACGGGGCGGGTGGGTGTCCCGCACGCGCAGCTGCGCTGCGCCGGGAGTGCTGGAACGGTTGGGGCCAACCCGCCTGCGCCCCATGCGTTCATCCGCCAGGCCTTTACTCCGCAGGGTCCACCGCTCCGCCGCAGTCTCCCGCGCGCATGGCGGTCAGCTCAGTCCGCTCCCGGCTGTCTCCCCCCAACGAGTTGTGTTGGGCGTGCCTGGGTTCGTTCTTCGGGTTTATTTCATTTTTCAATTTAACCCCAACGAGACAGCCGGGGGCCAGCGGCTCTCGCCAAGACGGTGGACGTCCGAGGACCTTAGATGGCTACAGCCGGACGTAGCATTCCACCGTCGTTGCCGTAGCGCAGCAGCATCTCTACTCTTGCCGTTGCGCGGTGCGGGTGCGGGGCTGGCCATGTCAGACCTGACGAGCCAGCACGGACCTCCAGCCGTCCCGTGCGGGTGGGGCATCCAATGACCACCGCCACCAGCAGTCGCTCCAGGGGCCCTCCTCCGTCTCCGTCGCTTTTGTCTTCCGTACCGTACGATCACCTGGGAACCGCCCTGGTGGTTCTGCCCTGATGTGCTGTCAGGCGACGCACCCGGCAGCCGGCACACCCCGTGTCTCGCTGTCTCCTTGCCGCGCCCGCACTCACCTCGGCTCTTCCCTTCGTCTCGCTGCGTGCCTCTGGCTGCCCTCGCAACCCCCTGAAGCCCGGCCCGGACACGACAGACGGCACGGCACGGCAGACGGCATGGCAGACGGCATGGCACGGCAGACGCCACGGCAAGCAAGACGGCACGGCAAGGCGCACGGCATGGCACGCCTGCGCGCGCCGCGTGTGATGACAAGGACGTGAGGCGCGGGCAGCTACGGTGACCAGCGGCGCCGAACGGCGCCGGCTAGTCTGTCCGTCCGTCCGTCCGGAAAAAACGCGTAACACGCGTCTTTTGCGTGGTTTCGGAGCTCGGGTTTCCGCGGTTTCGCGCTAGGTCGGGTCGTCGCGGTGCGTAACTCCGCGTAACCGACGGGCCGACCCGGGTTCGAATCCCGTCGCCGACTTTTTTTGTCTTGACTTTTTGTCGCACCGCACCGCACCGCATCGCATCGCATCGCATCGCATCGCATCGCATCGCATCGCATCGCATCGCATCGCATCGCATCGCATCGCATCGCACCGCACCGCACCGCACCGCACCGCACCGCACCGCACCGCACCGCACCGCACCGCACCGCACCGCACCGCACCGCACCGCACCGCACCGCACCGCACTGCACCGCACTGCACCGCACCGCACCGCATCGCATCGCATCGCATCGCATCGCATCGCATCGCATCACACCGCACCGCACCGCACCGCACCGCACCGCACCGCACCGCACCGCACCGCACCGCACCGCACCGCACCGCACCGCACCGCACCGCACCGCACCGCACCGCACCGCACCGCACCGCACCGCACCGCACCGCACCGCACCGCACCGCACCGCACCGCACCGCACCGCACCGCACGACACACGGCACGACACACCGCACCGCACCGCGCCGCGCCGCACCGCACCGCACCGCACCGCACCGCACCGCACCGCACACGGCACGGCACGGCAAGACACACGGTGCTGCACAACACACAGGACGGCACGACACACTGCACGGCACGGCAGACGGCACGACAGATGGCACGGCGTGGCACACGGCACGGCACTATACACGGCATGGCATGACACATGGCACGGCAAGGCACACGGCACAGCATGGCAAACGGCACGACACACGGCACGGCAAAACACACGGCGCTGCACAACACACAGCACGGCATGACACACTGCACGGCACGGCAGACGGCACGACAGATGGCACGGCGTGGCACAGGGCACGGCACTGCAAACTGCACATCCGACAGCACGACACGGCACGGCACGGCACGGCACATCGCACCTCATCATCGTACAGCATCACACTTCATCATACTTCATCGCACTTCATCGCACCTCGCCGCACCGGGCCGCACCGCACCGCACCGCACCGCACCTCACCTCACCGCACCGCACCGCACCGCACCGCACCGCACCGCACCGCACTGCACCGCACCGCACCGCACCGCACCGCACCGCACCGCACCGCACCGCACCGCACCGTACCGCACCGCACCGCACCGCACCGCACCGCACCGCACCGCACCGGCCACTGCACCGCACCGCACCGCACCGCACCGGGTGCACCGCACCTCACCGGCAAGGCAAGGCAAGGCACACGGCACGGCACGACACATGGCACGGCAAGGCACACGGCACAGCATGGCAGACGGCACAACACACAGCACGACACAACACACAGCACGGCAAGACACACGGCACGGCATGGCAGACGGCATGACACGGCAGACAGCACGGCACGGCACGGCGCATGGCACGGCACGGCACGGCAGACGAAACGGCATGGCAGAGGGCACGGCACGGCAGACGGCACGGCCGGCATGGTACACGGCACGGCATGGCAGACGGCACGGCACGGCAGACAGCAGACGGCACTGCATGGCGGACGGCATGGCATGGCAGACGGCACGGCAGCGCAAGGCAAGGCATGTCACGGCACGGCAGACAGCACGGCACGACGGCACAGCAGACGGTACGGCATGGCATACGGCATGGCAGACAGCGGACGACACTGCTTGGCATACAGCATGGCATGGCAAGGCACACGGCGCGGCACAGTGGAGGGCACGGCAAAGCACCGCACCGCGTTGCGCCGAGCATGACACATGGCACGGCAAGGCACGCAGCACAGCATGGCAGACGGCACGACACACGGCACAGCAACGCACACGGCAACGCAACGCACCGTGACGCGACGCACCGTGCCGCATCGTAACACACCGCGTCGCACCGCACCGCACCGAATCGCCACCAGAGTCACTGCACCGCGGCGCCGCCGCACACCACCGCGCGCACCGAATCACATTGAACTGAATCGAACCGAACCGTCATGAACCGACATAGGCCGTCATGAAACATCGCGAACCATCATGAAAGGCCGTGAACCAACGTGAATCGCCACACTCGCCGCCACCAGCACAGCCTCAGCCACCACAACCACCATGTTCGTCATGCACGGGCATGACCGAGGGCGCGAGAGCGAAGTGAGCGCGCCCGAGGGAGTGCCGGATACACAACACGCTGACTGCATGGTCCTATCAATACAGCCGTCATTACCATCGCGCGTGCTTGACGTGTGCAAGCATGAACCGGCATGAACGGGCACCGGGGTCGGATTCGCCATGACGCAAAGCAGGCACGGCACGGCATAAGGCACGGCGCCGCAGACGGCACGGCACGGCATGGCCGACAGCACAGCACAGCACGGCACGGCATGTCCGCCCTGAGCAGGCAACCGCCAACCGCATATAACCAAACTGAACCGGACCAAACCGAACCGAACCGGGCTGAACCAGACCGCGTCACATCCCGTTTCGCCAGGATCGCCAGACACTCGACTTGCACCCAATCATCACTCGTGCGGGAGTCGAACCCGCAAGTGCAGACGGTGCACTTGCACCGCACACGGCACGGCACGGCACTATACACGGCATGGCATGACACATGGCACGGCAAGGCACACGGCACAGCATGGCAAACGGCACGACACACGGCACGGCAAAACACACGGCGCTGCACAACACACAGCACGGCATGACACACTGCACGGCACGGCAGACGGCACGACAGATGGCACGGCGTGGCACAGGGCACGGCACTGCAAACTGCACATCCGACAGCACAACACGGCACGGCACGGCACGGCACATCGCACCTCATCATCGTACAGCATCACACTTCATCATACTTCATCGCACTTCATCGCACCTCGCCGCACCGGGCCGCACCGCATCGCACCGCACCGCACCGCACCGCACCGCACCTCACCTCACCTCACCGCACCGCACCGCACCGCACCGCACCGCACCGCACCGCACCGCACCGCACCGCACCGCACCGCACCGCACCGCACCGCACCGCACCGCACCGCACCGCACCGCACCGCACCGCACCGCACCGCACCGCACCGCACCGCACCGCACCGCACCGCACCGCACCGCACCGCACCGCACCGCACCGCACCGCACCGCACCGCACCGCACCGCACCGCACCGCACCGCACCGCACCGCACCGCACCGCACCGCACCGCACCGCACCGCACCGCACCGCACCGCACCGGCACGGCAAGGCACACGGCACGGCACGACACATGGCACGGCAAGGCACACGGCACAGCATGGCAGACGGCACAACACACAGCACGACACAACACACAGCACGGCAAGACACACGGCACGGCATGGCACACGGCATGACACGGCAGACAGCACGGCACGGCACGGCACATGGCACGGCACGGCACGGCAGACGAAACAGCATGGCAGAGGGCACAGCACGGCAGACGGCACGGCCGGCATGGTACACGGCACGGCATGGCAGACGGCACAGCACGGCAGACAGCAGACGGCACTGCATGGCGGACGGCATGGCATGGCAGACGGCACGGCAGCGCAAGGCAAGGCATGTCACGGCACGGCAGACGGCACGGCAGACAGCACGGCACGACGGCACAGCAGACGGTACGGCATGGCATACGGCATGGCAGACAGCGGACGGCACTGCATGGCATACAGCATGGCATGGCAAGGCACACGGCACGGCACAGTGGAGGGCACGGCAAAGCACCGCACCGCGTTGCGCCGAGCATGACACGTGGCACGGCAAGGCACGCAGCACAGCATGGCAGACGGCACGACACACGGCACAGCAAGGCACACGGCACGGCAAAACACACAGCATGCCGTTTGCGTTGTGACGGCACGGCAGACGCCACGACAAGCAAGACGGCACGGCAAGGCACACGGCACGGCACAGCATGTGGCACGGCAAGGCAGACGGCACAGCACGGCCAACGGCACGACACGGCAGACTGCACGGCACGGCAGACGGTATGGCACAGCCAACGGCACGGCACAGCAGACGGAACAGCATGGCAGACGGATAGGCAAGGCACACGGCACGGCACAGCAGATGTCGCGGCAAGGCAGACAGCATGGCACGGCAGAATGCACGGCAGAATGCACGGCACGGCAGACGGCACAGTATGGCACGGCAAACTGCACATCAGACGGCACGGCAGACGGTGCGGCACGGCATGGCAGACAGCAGACGGCACTGAATGACATACGGCATGGCATGGCATGGCACGGCACACGGCACAGCACGGCAGACGGCACGGCATGGCACACGGCGCGGCAAGGCACACTGCATGGCACAGCAGACGGCACGGCAAGGCGGACGGTATCGCACAGCCAACGGCACGACACGACAGACGGCACGGCACGGCAGACGGCATGGCAGACGGCATGGCACGGCAGACGCCACGGCAAGCAAGACGGCACGGCAAGGCGCACGGCATGGCACGCCTGCGCGCGCCGCGTGTGATGACAAGGACGTGAGGCGCGGGCAGCTACGGTGACCAGCGGCGCCGAACGGCGCCGGCTAGTCTGTCCGTCACCGTAGCTGCGACCGTGAAACGGTCGCGTAGCGGAGGTCTTACGACCAGCCGCGCGTCCGTCACCGTAGCTGCGACCGTGAAACGGTCGCGTAGCGGAGGTCTTACGACCAGCCGCGCGTCCGTCTGTCACCGTCCGTCCGTCCGTCCGGAAAAAACGCGTAACACGCGTCTTTTGCGTGGTTTCGGAGCTCGGGTTTCCGCGGTTTCGCGCTAGGTCGGGTCGTCGCGGTGCGTAACTCCGCGTAACCGACGGGCCGACCCGGGTTCGAATCCCGTCGCCGACTTTTTTTGTCTTGACTTTTTGTCGCACCGCACCGCACCGCATCGCATCGCATCGCATCGCATCGCATCGCATCGCATCGCATCGCATCGCATCGCATCGCATCGCATCGCATCGCATCGCATCGCATCGCATCGCATCGCACCGCACCGCACCGCACCGCACCGCACCGCACCGCACCGCACCGCACCGCACCGCACCGCACCGCACCGCACCGCACCGCACCGCACCGCACCGCACCGCACCGCACCGCACCGCACCGCACTGCACCGCACTGCACCGCACCGCACCGCATCGCATCGCATCGCATCGCATCGCATCACATCACACCGCACCGCACCGCACCGCACCGCACCGCACCGCACCGCACCGCACCGCACCGCACCGCACCGCACCGCACCGCACCGCACCGCACCGCACCGCACCGCACCGCACCGCACCGCACCGCACCGCACGACACACGGCACGACACACCGCACCGCACCGCGCCGCGCCGCACCGCACCGCACCGCACCGCACCGCACCGCACCGCACCGCACCGCACACGGCACGGCACAGCCTCTACCAGCCGGGTGTCACCTACTCGGTGAGGGGCGCGTGCAGCGAAAACGGGCCCAGATACGGTACAGCCAGTGGTCTGGGCCCAGCGGCTTTCCCTTCGAAAACACTCAGCGGCAGGGATAGGGGTGTGCTTCAGCAAATTATACCACCCGACCCGACCCTGTGACCACCCCGTGGTCGGGTGTGGGTTTGGGTGGTGGGTGAGGGAGCTCGGCGGGACCCATCCGCCCGTGCCGCACCACCTTGGCTAATGGCTGGCCCGGGTGATGCGGGCCTTCCGCGGAGGCGCTATGTTAGAGTTGGTTAGGGTTTAGGTTAAACCCTAAACCTAGATGAGGGAGGGCTGCAGTCGGGCCCTCCTCGGGCCGGGCAGTCCGCTCGTGTGCGTTGAGGGAACAGCCCCACCCCACCGCACCCGACCGCACCGCACCCCACCGCACCCGACCCGTCCCAGCAGTGATGTGCTTTCTCCCTGTTCACCGTCGGGGGTATGCGTGTGCCTTACATGCGTAAATGCGAGTCGTGAAGGGGTATCATGTCGTTGTTTTTTCGCGCTGTGTGCGATGCAGGACGGCTTCCGGAGCTTCACTGGGACGGAGGGGTTTGCGAGGCAGCGGTGGATCGTGGACAACGTGGAGAAGCCGAAAGAGGTGCGAAAAGGGGGGAAACACACGAGGAGGAGGAGGAGGAGGGGGAGGAGGAGGACGGGGAGGAGGGGGAGGAGGGGTGACAGGGCGGGGAGGACCGGGCGGGGAGGTGCGGCGGAAGATGCCGCCGTGTTCAGAGCGTGCGCGTGTGCAGCGCCAACGATGCCTGGCTTGAGCTGTGGACCTGGCGCTCGGACTGGTGCAGGGCTGTGGCCCCCTGCAGTTGGGTGTTTCGGTAGTTGGATTAGTCAAGGTAGCCGGGATCGGGGGTGGGGGCAAAAGATGCTGTCTTACTGTGCACAGAACTGACCGCCCTGCCGGTGGCCAGCCCCTTCCCCCGAGCCCCGGGGTCCCCATCCCCTTTGTCCTTCCCGGTCCACCCTGGAGCGCAGACTATCGTGAAGCTGCGGATGCTGGACAAGGGCACCAGCCAGATCCAGTGGCGGCTGGAGGGGCGGCTGGGGGGCATGGATGTGGATGTGGGCTTCACCACCACCTGCGAACACAACCTACTGACCGGCAGGATCACATCCCTCAGGTGAGATACACCACCAGGCAGCGGCGAGGCGCAAGGCGCACTGGGTCGGCACCTGGGGTGCGTTTGGGTGCGTTGGCGCTTTCGCATATAGGCTTCGGCTGTCACCGATGACCCACTGGGTCCGCTGTAACATCCCTAACAATAGTATACGCAGTCAGCAGCAGGGCAGTAGCCCCCTGATGGCCCAAACAAAGCGACGCTTGCGGAGCGGCCTGGAGGTCAATTGGGGTTGCCGGTCAGCTGGGTCAGTAACAGCCTGGCTGTTTCTTCTCCGCTGCTGCTGCTGCTGGGCCCAGCCTGCTGGCACACCCATCTCGCTTTCGCCCAAATGCATGGTGGGGCCTGTGCTCTCAGACACTATGCCCGGCCGATGCCCGGCTTGCACTGCCCCAAGTCACAGTGCTATGGGATCCCCCGATTCCTGCTGCAGGGAGAGTTGGGACCTGTCCCGCTGCTCGCCGCCCGCCGCGCTGCTGGCCACGTTCAACCGCTACAGCTGGTCGGCCAAGCAGGCTGTAGCAGACGCGCGTGACGGCATCGGCAAGGCGGCGGAGAAGCTGGGCAGCGGTGGTGCCGACGGCAGCGGCAATCTCCCGTCGGATCCGACGCGGGTGTGTGTTTGGGGGGAGGGGCTGGCCGGGCGGGTCAGATCCCTTTTTCCAGTGCTCCGAAAGGATGACTTGCTCTTGGCAATACCCTTCATCATATACCCTGGAGCGCGAACGGTCATGAATGCATCCTGTAGGTGTGTCTTAAGGTGATTCCGGATGTGTGGTGATTACCTGTCGGCGTAGATCCGTGCAAACGCACTAACGCCCGGCTCTCGCCCGCCCGGCCCGGCCGCATGCATCCCCCCATCTGCCCGTCCGCAGTTCTACACCCAGAGCGGCGGGGACGGCAACCAGGACGTCATCGCGGTGGGCTTCCTCATCGCGCTTCTCTACCTGGCCTTCAAGCTCTTCGGCGCGCTGGAGACCTTGGGCTGATTGACCCCCGAGCGGGGATGAGCGGGGATGGGGAGGGAGGGAGGGGGATTGGGAGGGGCTGGGGCGCCGAAGGCTGAGGGGTGGGGCGGGGGCCTGCGGGGGAGGCGGGGGTGAGGCGCCGCAGCGACGCACGCGCACCCGCACGCCCCCGCCCCGTCGTGTGGTGGTGGCGGAGTCGTGGTGACGAGTGCCCACCAGCGGGGGTTTTGCGCTGGATGTCCAGCAGGTTACTGGCGGCGTAGGTTGTACGGCAAGGACCTGGCCGGTTGGCGGTAGGGTGTCGTTGTGTTGTGGGGCGGCAGGAATGCCTGCATTTGGCCTGAGGCGGGGAGTATGTCCATATTGGTAACGTAGCGGCCGCGAGGGGCATGTTGAGTAACGTGTCGGCACCACAATGAGCTGACCGAGGTAGGAATGCAGTTTTCCCCGTACGTTTTGTTTCAGGGTTTGTATTTGATAGAACCCCTCACCCGATATCGCGACCTTGGCCGACCGAATGGTTTTCCACTCTCTGTTCATTATTTGCATCCGAAGAATTTTTGGGGAACACGAACACCGCGCAAACCACAGCCCCGGGAAGGGCACACTGTCGTGTCGCTTTCTTGGGCGGACATGCTCGTCTGCACTACGCAACTTCAGATATACTCGTAAGTCTCCGAGGCGGACAATTTTGGGGTCTTTTATACGATACGTGGACATTGTTTGTACGACAATGAGGTACACTGACATCGATATCATGTTGTGACATGTTGCAATGTGGCTAATACCATGCGCCAGGAAGCAAGGGGCGTGTACGGTACGTAAGTGAAAATTTCAATGCGGAATGGAATGGGAAGACCATCGCGTTCTTTGGTTTTCGCCATTGGCCGTTGACCAACATGTAAGAAAACTTGTCGTAGCGTCTGAACCTTCCTTGGTCTTCTTTCGCGTCAGTCGTAGCCCCCAATCCATCTTGAATAATTGTGTCTCATTCACACCACCGCCAGCAAGCACATCTCTGCATCCGGCGCCCCGCACAGCTACCACAGCTTGCTGAGCGCGCAACCCTCAACTAGCATGCGGGAAGATGGTCGGCGTGAACATGTGCACCAGCAGCCGCACCTACCAGTGCATGTAAGGAGCTGCTGCTGCTGTCGGCCTACAGCATTGCTGCATTGGAGAGCTTTCACTGCCCACTGGGACCCCCGCTGTGTCATCTGATAAACCTGACGGACACGCGCATATGACGACCCCGCGAAGCAAGCACGCCGTTGGGCAAACGATAAAAAGATGGGACGACGTAAGGCACCAGCAAACCAACCAACCCGCATGGCTTGGCGCTTGGCATGGCACAAGCACCACTGTTGATGTGGTCGCCTGCTGCGGGATAGCAGAGAAGCGTTTCTATGCCCTATCCCACGTTCAACCACGTCTCCATCGGGAAAACGCTCCTCCATATGCTGCAGCCATTCCTCGTGTAGCGGTGTCTCTACACGATACAACTGCGCGCGGCCTGTCGGACGGGTACCATCGACATGGCAGATCGGAAAGGGCCCAAAATAAGTCCCTTCCAATATCTTTTGAGCCAAAGATTCACGACGCCACATTACCCCTGCCGTCTGCAGCAAGACGACGTCGCCCTCCCCATCAGAATCCATGGAACTCACGGACCGGGCCAAGTGTCAAGGCGCGTGCGTGGATCGAAAGAGTCCTGGAAAATTGAGGATTCAGAAAGATCCTCAGGTTGTAGTACTTGAGACTTCCACAACGCTCTAAAATGCCAGTTCCAATGGCGCGGCAATGCAGCGAACGACCCCAAACGCCGAACGACCCCAAACCCCGCCTCGATCAACCCAAGCCCGTTGGGACTTCTTGGCACAGGACATGCATAGAGACACACGCACATGTGACCAAGGCACAACTTGGCATCACCTTATGGAGACACGCTCTGAGAAAGAAAAGACACACAGCCTGCTAGCACATGCAAACAAATCAAACCGAACGGCCGTTGACTAGATCCCTGCTGTGCTACTCCGCATCTCGAATGTCTGTCTAGGGGAACAGCCCTTGTCATGGGCTCATCAGTCTCTACAGCTACCTGCCTGCGCGCCCAGCGTGGAAGGGCCGTTGTCCGCCACACAGCCGCACCGAATATACATTGCTGGTTGGACAACATCACAACCGCAAAGTCACCAATCTGTATATGCCACCGACATCCAGTATGTCCGGAGCTTGAATAAGGCCGGCTTCGTCACGAGGTAAATGTAATAAAAATGGATACATCAGAACCGGAAAACAATCGCTGTGTGAGCGATCTGTGATATGCTCGTCTGCACAACTACAGCCGGCGATCCTGCTCCACGCAAGACCGATTTGTTGCACTTGTCCCCACCCCGACCCCGACCCAGGCCCGCATGCCTGCACCCAGGTCCGCATCGCTGGCTCCATTTCCCGCCCCCGTCTTGTACCAAGACTGCGTCCGCCTGTTCGACAAGCAAGAGGCTGACCTGGTCATCACAGAATACATACGCGGGTGCGCCTGCTAACTCCCTGACAACCACAAAGCATGTGGGTGTGAGGAACGGCGCCATCTCAGCCTCCCGCGCCTTTGGAGCTCAACTTGCCTCTCACCCATGCCGCCGCCTTTACAAACAAATGTCTCCCAGAAGCGCATCGCTCACTGCAGGACGACCGACCGGCCGCGCCGTTGGATGTCACAGGATACACCATTCCGCGGGAAAAGTGACTCGCGTGAAACGCGACCCGTGTATGTTTACGATACGCGTGAGGTTGTCCTCCAGGCATGCTTAGAAAATCCAGGCATGCTTAGAAAATTGGCGAGGATTGGCTATCTGTCTGCGCTTGCAATACCGCATGCCGCAGGAATCTCCTGCTCCCTACTGCTGCTAAAAAACTGCTTCTGCTGCATCTGCACCTGCTGTGCTCCCGCTGTCAGGACGCCGCGGCTGTTTACATGACTTGAAGCTGCTGCCGTGACCTGGTCGTCGACGCCTGCAACTGCACTAGCGGCTGTGTCCCCCTGGCCGCCTGGCGCCCCTCGCTGCCTGGGCTGCCATTTCGTGACGAGCTCGGCGCTCCCCACCTACCGCCCTGCTGCTCCTCGCTGCCAGGAATAAAAATTTGATAGGCGAAAGTGGAAGTGCCCGGCAGCAACCCATATGTTGCATGGAACGGGTTGCGCGCTTCCAAGGTATCGTCCACGCTGCCGACGCCCGCCACGGGGTTGAACTGGTCCAGACCGCCGGCACCAGCATCCGCGCCAGTGGGTGAGTCAGCGCGGCCTTGCTGGCCGTTACCGCCGGTCTGAGACCTCTGGTTTTCAGGTAGTCGGTCCAGAATGGGCACGCATATCGAGGCACAGGCGGGGAAGAGATATGAGGGATGATACCCAAGGGTCAGACCCACGAGACAATATGCGGGAAACATAGTGGGTACATGTCAAGCAAGTGAGTTCAAGGCCCCATTACGTCTCAAGTGCAATGCGACAAGGACTTGACTACAGCCAGTGCGCACGCCAACTTCAAGCATGGGGACGGGACGGCAAGGACTTGCCACAATGACCCACCAGGAGCGCTGATTTGGGGTTCTCAGAAGACCCTACGAATGCGCCCGTGCAGCAGCAGCACAGCTGCCGTACAACCAAGGTAGTATGCGCCACCATGAAGACAGCGCCCGCAGCAACAAACGCTACAGCTGGATAATGCTGCTGGGCGACGAGGAAAATCGACATGCCAACGACCGGGAGCCATAGCGTGGCCAACACTGCGGGTTCCGCATTTGCGGATTTGCAAGAAGAGCGAGAGGAGGGTTTCTCGACAACCGTATACAGCAAATGGTAAAGCTGCCCGTTGGATGACAGGCAGACATGTTTTTCTTTTGCAGGATATATTTTTCGCCCTGTAGGTTGCCAGAAACGTAACAAGCGCCTCCGAAACAGGACAATTGGTGCCATTCAAATAATTACCTAGGATTGATCATAGCAATGCTTGGAAGGTGCATCAATTATGAAATTGCAATCGAACTCTCACCGCTGTGCGCGATTACGCCGCTCAAGTCGCCACAACACCTTGCCATGTAGAATTTGCCCAAAAATTCCAAAAACGCTGCATCAAAAAGCACAAGCAGGCGTCACCCGATGTTGGCAACTCAACCAACGGGGGGTTTGCAGGATTCGCCCGGCAACTTGGAGTCGGTAGGCCAAGTAAGAGCATACAGATGTAGCCGTGGTATCCCACTTACCAACGAGCAGAATCGCCATGGAAAGCACCGTAAGCGCACACGAGATGATTAGCACCGCCTGAGCGACAGGAACTGACCCGTCCTGCAAGCCCTTTGTGTAGTCACCCATATCGCCCGCTGCACAACGCAGGAAGGCAAGAAGCCACACACACGCTTCTAAACTGCTCATGGCCTGCATCACTCGGATGCAAACGTATGCGAAAACTGCGTGTGCTATGTGTACAACTTACAAAGCTTAAATGTTGTGGGCTCCAGCATGAGGCAATGCGGAAACAACGTTAAGAGGCGTTCACGTATTGAGACCTTGCGAGTTCTGTCATAGATTGATACGCCGCAGCAACATACGTGCCTATGAAATGCATACGGAACAAACATATGGTACTCTTTGCATCTTACAGTGGGGCAAAACTGCTCGGAATTGTTCGGAGCGCCGTACCGGTGCTACCAATAAAGAGCTTCAGTTCACTCACCATGCCAGTCTGTTACCTATCATACTCATACATTTTTGAAGGCAAGATGGGCCCAACAGGCGTACCGTAAGGTTGGACCACTACGAACAGGACCGCAGCAACCTTCAACTATGACAGCTGCCTACGTCAGCCTTTTCATCTTTCATTTAAACACTCGTTGAGTACTGCCTTAAATGCAGAATTGGCGCCCCAGGAGTCCCGAAATGCCGCCCCAGGGGTCGGAACACTACTGAACACTGACCAACGTTACACGGAAGGACAACATACCATTGGCGTCCGGCATGCGAGCACAAGATATACATTAACACAGAACTACAATTTTCAAAAACAGCAAGATCATTCTTTCGAAGGCAGCCACGACGACGTAAACTGGACGGCCCTACACCTCAAATACATCTCAAGAAGCCGTTGCCAGCTTTCAACTACTAGACACGAGCCGGGATAGATATCTGACGAGCCTTGATGAGGACCACGCAGCAAAGCAAAACTGCCAACTGTCCAACCAGGTTCAACTCAGGGCGTGAAGTCTTGCAGCCAATCGAACTAGTCTGCGCACCCGCCAGCTTCAACGGGAGAGGCCAGGAGCGCTCGTAACTGCTCATAGGGCAGGATCAGGGGCTTATATCTACTAGCAGTTACCAGGGGGTATATACGTGTAAGTGACCGACCGGTCACAACCCTGGGCCGGGGGCTCGGGGCGGGTTTCCTTGCTAAGTAGCCATGCGCAACTCCAGCCCGTGACATGACAAGGCAGCGAAACAGCAGAGGCCTTTCTCCAGGATTGTGGAACGTCAGCATTGTGCTGAATGGCTGGAGTGGCGCAGAGATAGGTGGGGCGCAATCCAGCAGCAGTGGGCTTGTCAGGAGTGCGTGATTAAAGCGTGATACCTACCTACATGAATTATCATAGAGGCTCCCCCTCATCACAACGCCGACATGCCGGCCGTACCGTGTGTAGAACACAACGTTGCCAGCCGTGCCAGCACAGACTCGCCAGCTGCCACCGATGAACCTGTGACTTGATTCACTCATTCACTCGGGGAGGAGAGGCGTGCGGCACACACACGCTTTGTTTGCAAAGCACTTGGGGTAGAGGATACTGCGCCAGAAGTGTCGAGGATGGTTTCCAAGGTAATAGAAAACATGCGGCGGATGTGGACGGAGGCCATCCAATAAGGAGGCGTACTGGCGACTGGTGGTTGATGGCATCCCGATGCTAGGTAACTCCCACATGAGGGAGGCGGCGGTGGCCCCGTGTGGATGCGGGACATACCCCGGCGCCGGGTCGGTACGGCCAACGCCCAGGCAACAACATTTTTGGGGCTGTGGGGTGGCCCAAGCGGTTGTCGCGCAGATCGAGGCACGGCTAGGGGTGAGCCTTCAAAGGCAGCAGGTGTGGCTCGCCACGCCCCCCGTGGGTGTGCAACAGTGCGTCTGGGACGTCGTCGTCTTGGCGACAACCAGTGCCATGGAAACGGGCCGGCGTGCCTTGAGGGCCAACAGGTCCAGGAACGCGGACGGGATCCCTAGGCCATCAGCGGATGCTGAAGGGCTAGCCGCCCGGCGGGCAGTGGCGGACTTTTGGAGCCGGCTCTACGACTTCGCGGAGCTGGGAGTCCCAGTGAAAGGGTGGTCGTCTTGTGTGCCGCGGCCCGGTTCCGTCAGGCCAGGACTCTTAACCGAAGCCCTGTAGGCGTTCAGTAGTAATGGGCCGCGGATGGACGGGGCACTGACTCCCGGTGGAGCAATCGATTGGTGTGGCCCGGTAGGACCGTACGGCCAGGCCCCAAATGATGACTCGCGAGCCCCCGTGGCCCTCCAAGACTACGGGCCACCGCTGGAAAAGTGACCCCGCCTTGGTTGGGGTGGTGATTCGCTATTAGAGGCGCGCTGGTGACTAACTCCCCCTGAGCGGGCTTTATCCCTTGCCATGGTTGGGTCTCAG
Organism: Eudorina sp. 2006-703-Eu-15; assembly: GCA_003117195.1. Classification (NCBI taxonomy): domain Eukaryota; kingdom Viridiplantae; phylum Chlorophyta; class Chlorophyceae; order Chlamydomonadales; family Volvocaceae; genus Eudorina; species Eudorina sp. 2006-703-Eu-15. The sequence continues at coordinate 42,956 of BDSI01000197.1, forward strand.
GAACGGGGTGGTTTCCTGGTAGTGTGGGCCCGGGGCGTGTTTCGGTGCACTTGTGGAGCCTGTCCGGAGCGCCATGGTGGCGCCAGTTCGATTAGGCAGTGTATGGTGAGGAAGCCTCGGCTGTCGCCGTTGGCTGTCACCGATGACCCGCGGGGTCCGCTGTAACATCCTTAATAATGATAATGCTCCTATGAAGCCCACCTGTTTCGATGGACACCTTTAGAGATATTGGTCAGGGTAGTCCTGACTTTGGCCAGATTTCGAACGACGCCGACGAGCGGCCACATGCTAGGTTGCATCACGTCGCATCAACTGAGATTGGAGAACGGCGTGGGGAAGTCCGCGGATAGCGTCTACGTGAGCCTTTTCACGACCCACGAAGTAAGGATTGATGCATGTTGCAGTGGACCCCACAAAGAGAACACCCGGTGCCTTCCAGGAAGCGCCGGTCGTACCAGTGCAACTGAGGTATGGGATGCCTCGGTTAGTCTGTGACGATGTTGCCGAGCTTTACCGAGTTTTACTGGTCTGCCGTGAGGAAAATATGGTTTGGGCGCGGGGCTCTTTTCGCAGCAGTGCCATAAAACCCGCCCGTTTCGCTCAGAGTCCGGCGGCTCCGGAGTGCCTTGGTTGCCGATTTTCCCCGTGAGGAGCTTAACTGCACCCGTGGTGTTCTGTGATGCGGGGTTGCCTGAGCTGCAGACCGGCCCCCGCATGTGCCTGCAAGGCCTCACGAGACGCTCTCAAGGAACCCCAGCGCGTTCAAAGCTGTAACCCCGCATCTATCTTGATACAGCGAATCCTAGTGCGTGGCTCTTGTTTGGCTACAGGATTTCATCTGAATTTCTCATGATAAAACGAAGGATAAGGAGAACAAAACCCTGTAAGCTTCAATTAATTCAATATTGCTCTGCCCGTCAACGGGAGGCCACAGGCGGCCCGCTTTCCGCACCGCCCGACGGAGGACCAACGGTGTGATTTGACAAACCATGAAGTCCGGCTCTCCGGCATAATCGAAGCTACTCACAGTCAGTGCAGAAACCTTCACAGACGCGCTGCAGTACGCCCGGTGACGCAGGGACGTCTATGGACGTACAGGGCGGGCGCCTGAGGCGAGATGATGCGCGAAGTAGCCATTGTTGGCGTGTCTGTGTACTCTGTCTAAGCATGGCGCATAGGGGTGCATCGCTCATCTAATGCAACTGCAACAGGTGCACATAGGCCGTTGTTGGAAATCAAAGCGGTCATACAAATAGGAATGCATGTCAGCTTCACGACCCGGTGAATGCGCGTAATGAGTCTCCAAAGTAAACTGATACATTACGCTGCATTGCACCTGCTTTCGTGGCCGAGTGTAGTTGCAGCCGGAAAGCCACTCTGGCTGGCATGCCGTGTGTCATCTACGCTGCAATCAACTAACCAGTTGTGGTGGGAAGTGTATGCAAGTCAATCGTCCAGACTTGTTCATGCTGGTGTGAACTCGCGCCAGGGACGGAATCCTAACCGTATTTCCGCATAGCAACCGTGATGACCACATGTGCCTTCCTGATACGCGCCATGCATGACAAACTACGGCACATTTTTGCCTACCTTCAGTGCCTCGATTCACAAGTATTAGTATCGTACTGCTTTTCCGGTACTTTGGATTCATTGTTGAGCTGCGATCGGTTTTCTCTCTCCGATCGCGACAGTGCGTGAGCAGGGGTGTCAATGAAATAAAATGTCAGAGCTCGAACGCCCAGCATGGCCTTACGCGTGGTTCACACCAGAACACTTCTTTGTTTGCTCTTCATTAGCCAGGCAAGCCAAGTTATCTTTTTACATCCCGGCGTCGTATCAGCTGATTTGGGCTTTCGCGAACGGAGTGTCGCCGAGGTTACTGTGGACGACGCAGACGACGTCGTGGTGAACCGGACATGTGTGCAGCTTTACATCACGCCAGTAGCGTCCAGGTAATACAGCGAGGCGAACCATTCCCATTTTCAGGTCAAGACCGCCAAAATGTCGATGGACCCCTAATTGCTTACGTTTCCTGGCCACCTACAGCTGCGATAATGTGCATCCTATGAACTATGGGCAAAACTCATCACTTCTCCGGGTGGCGCTCTCTTCAATGCTGCACGCCTGCGTCCAGTTCCAGGACAACTCCGGAGTTCGGGTGTGTACCCGTGTCGCAGTCCCTTGCTTTGCAACTACCTTGACACCCCCATAAAGCTGCTTGACTAAGCGTTGTCCAGACTACTATCATTCTCAACGCCCGGGCCAGCGCAGCCCTGTGCGACTTGCAGACCTGACCATCCTCGCCTCACTCAGCCGCCCGTCGGAAGCAAGTTGTCCTGTCGTTCGCGTTGGTCACTCTGAGAACTGTGGGTGCCGGCAGTCCCTGCATCTTACACTGCACGTCCGACCCCAACTCCGCAACCCATGCCCAAACCCCGCGCGCCTCTGCAGCGATTGCGGGTAGTCGCCGGGTCAGCGAGGCTGTATCCGGAGCTCCAACGCCTGGGATCCACCTTCAGCCGCGCCAGCGGGTGCGTTTATGCGTCTGCACCGGCGAGCCCGGCCCTTGGCCCCGCTCCCGGACCCCGGCCCCGCTCCGTGTTTAGTGGGTTGCAGCGCTGGCCTGTCCCTTCGGGCAGTCAGCTCCTGGTGCTGAGCAGGCGACCCGCACGTGATCTGATCTCGCTTGCACTGGTCTGATCTGATCTGATCTCATGTGGTCTGGGTTTGACCTCTAAATCTGATCTATGTTTCAATGGATCTGGGTGACAGGTGTATGCGTCCGCGGGCTGACTTGTGACCCAGATCAGATCAAATTAGATCGAGCGCGCTCCGTTCCAGGGATTCGGTTGTTCCACGGGAGGATAGGGGCGGCGGGGAGGAACGGCTGGAATGGCTTGATAGAGAAGCGCTGGCAAGGTGATGGAGAGGGTCGCGGTTACGTATGCTGGGTTGGAGCTGGGGCCGGGGCTGGGGCTGGGGTGTAATTTTAGACAGTCCGGGATGAGCAGCGGCGGGTATTTGCGGCGAATTGGCGCAGGCGACACAGGCCAGCATCGGGACACAGCTGCCACAGGACGGGCGCACAATATGGCCGGCACAAGGCCCATTGTGCAGGGAGTTAACCTGGCCTTGCTGATCCCGACCAACCTCACCTTGCTGTCCGCTGTCCGGACCCACATCCCGCAGGATCCCTCTGTGAGTGATTGTTGGATGACCTGTCAAGGGGAGTTGGGCGCGGGCAGCGCGGACAGCTGGCCGTGGCGCCTGCTGTGGTTTGACTCGATGCTCTACCCGCGTGTTTCGGACGCGGCGCGTGACCCGTGCCGCGGCCGCCAACAGGCGGCACTGGCCGCGCGGAGGAAAGGGAGGGCTTTTGCTGTCTTGATCGACATAAGAGGAGGAAGTAAATTGGAAGCAGCCCAGACAAAGGGAGGGATAAAAAGAAAAAACAAACCGAGCGGGCACACCCAAGGGGACTGAGCGTGGAGGTCACGCTCTGTTGCTGGGTGGAACTTGGAGGTAGAGCTGGTTGCGGACAACTAGTACTCATTTGGACAGCTCCCACCCCGACAACTAGTACTGATTCGGTGACTTCGGTTGCTGTCTTGACTGACATGCGGAGCTGGTTGCGCGATCTGGCCCACACCCACGCCCCGTCTTGCATACTCGTGAAGCCCGTGGCACACCCAACCCTCCCCAGATACTTCAACTTCAGCACCCGGGTTGGAGCCAGCAGCGCCCTGATACAGGCGGCCATCACGCGCACGGACCCGGTGGCGGACACGGACGACATGTCGGGGGGAGCGGACGCGTTCATCGTGGGCCCCTCCTACATGCCCAGCATCGAACAGGTACGGGTACAGAGAAGCGGGGTGGGGGATGTGCGTACGCATTGGAGAGCAGCTCCAGGGCTCCGGTAGTAGGAACGCGACTTGGTTGTTTGGATGGGAAAGACCCGGGCAAAGACCCTGGCGCACAGCGCCGGGGCATCGGGTTGCCCTTGCGAGGATGGCGCTGCAGCGGGGGACAAGGTTTGAAGGCGTCGGGCTGCATCCAAGTGGCAGTTACAGTTGGGCAGTCCAACTGCACGCAGACGCGGGCTCTGGAGGCCGGTATTAGCTGGCCTTGGGGTGCGCAGATGGGCATTGGAAATTCCATTGGAAATTCACACACGGGCATCATGCTCAGTTTGATTCGGAGGTCATGGAACTCGCACCTCGTGGGGTTGGGTGGGCGGGTCCGGGGCGGTCAGTGGAGGGGTAGGCGATCTGGGTCGGGCAGCTGCTGCGTTCGCACATGCAGGTCCACCGAAGCAGATTCCCCGGATCTCAAATCCGTTTTGGCTTTGGATCCTGGATCCGCAGGCAGGCAAGCTGCTCGACCTAAGCCAGCTGGTGGGCGACGACCTGCAGCTCAACTGGTTCCAGATTAAGAAGTTCATGCGCGAGCAGATGGTGGTGTACGGCAATAAGGTGGGTTGTACAGCGCACGGGGTGGTGGGCGACGCATTCCTGGGACCCGTGGGTCGGGCCAGCCGACCGCCGCCGTCTCCGCGCGCGTCCTGTCCTGTGCCGTCCCGTCCGCCTCCTCTCCCGCCACACTCATGTCCCTGTCGCCCTCCGTGGGCCCTCCTCCTGCGGTGCGCAATCAGCCATTCGCCCCTTCGTCCCCCCGCCTTGCGACCCATATCACCGATTCGATGCATCCATCCCCCAACTCCCCTTCGCTGCTCCATACGCCGCACATCGTGTGGACTTCGCTTCTCTTGGCTCAGTTTCTTTTTTCTCACATCGTGTGCCCCACCGTGCACGGGCCTGCCGTCCCTCCGAAGACTTCTCCCGCCCCGCCCCGGATTCAAAGAAATTAACTGGAAATCCGAGGTTTTATTTAATGTAGTCCATATACTGTCAACCCCCTTCGCCAAGGCCGTGGCTCTGGTCCCTCCCACGACCCGCTCCCCACCCCCAGGTCGTGGCCATCCCCTTGACCACCTCGCCCGTGTTCCTCTTCTACCACGAGGCCATCTTCCTCCGGGACAACCTCACGGTGCCGCTCACGTGGGAGGGCGTGCTGGCGCTGGCGGAGAAGTACAACGGGGAGGGTGAGGCGGGCGGGCGGGCGGGGTCAAGCAGGGTTCGGGCCGAGGCAGGGCTGCGGAGCGTGGGCGGCCGCCGCCAGCTCCCCGCCCTTCCCGCGGTGCTGTGCGAGCGAGCGACTGCGTTGCCGTGTCCCGATCCTGCCATGGTCTCGCGGATCGGGTCGAGTATCAGGTCGAGCAGGGCCCACTGGTGGTTTCTCCGTCGCCTACCGCCCGACCGGTGTTGGCCAGACCGCCAGACTGGGGGGCAGTCCTGCGCGCCCCGGCGGTCTCTCGCGCGCCCCCCTCTCTCGCCCTCTCACCTCTTGACTTGCTATGGTCGTGCATGAAGTCAGCCGCCTCCCTCCTCTTGCTTCGTTGACACCGCCGGCAGACCTGAATGGCGACGGCGAGCCGGACTACGGGGTGTGTACGATCCCACCCAGTGAGTAAACGCCCGGCCCGCCAATCGTAGCAGGCCGTACGCGCCTGGGAGGGAGAGCGGACCTTGGGACACGCAGCAACAGAAGGGCGTGTTAAAGGGAACTGACAGCAGACGGGTGTGTGTGGGTTCGGCTGGGGGTGGGTGGTTGGGGTGGGGGGTGGGTTAGGGATGATGCCAGTGCGATGGGCGTGATTGGGGACGGTTGGGGACGCATCGTTATCAGGCGTTGGGCTCGACACGTGTGGGGTGCCTGGCGCCCGACTTTGGATCAACGCTGCCCGCTGCGGTTCGGTGGCTCTCGGTCCTACCTGCCTGCCTCCCAGACTGCTTCGTGGACGGCTATATCTTGCAATGGGTCTACGCGAGCTTCGTGCAGACCCACGGGTCATCGCATGGGCTCTTCCTGGACCCGGAAACCATGGCCAACCTCGCCAACAGCACCGCACTGCAGCAGGCGCTTACGGTGCTGCGGCGGCTGCGGCTGGCGGGACCGCGATCAGGTGAGGGGTCCAGGGAGGGAGGAAGGGAGGGAGGAAGGGAGGGAGGGAGAGCGGAAGGGAGGGAGGGAGGTGTAAGAAATCGGTCAAGATACTGTGCACGTGTGCAGCTGCCGGATCCCAGGTCCGGTGAATTGCCGACTGCACCAGGAGCTCCAGCAGCAATGTGACGACGTCCACATGGTAGGCCTTGACAAGTTGCTGACTGAAAGCGTCAGAACCGAGGCGAAAAAGATCCGCGGAATGCGACTTCGGGGCGCGAAATCAAGGGTGGGGGCTCCAGGGAGAGGTAATCAAGCGTAGGGGGTACCAGGCAGGGGTAATCTAGGGGACGTCTTCCTGGATCCCCCCTCCCTGGATTACCCTAGGGAAGGAGTCCAGGGAGCGCCCTGGCCTAGGCTGGGGCGGCGCAGGACACCGGCGTGAGGGCGAGGGTGGGGCCCCTCGCCGTGGGGCGCCGGGCCCCGGCACTGGTGCCGCGGGGTTACAGGCGAGCTGGCGAGATGAATGCTGTGTTGTTGGTCTGCTCGTATAACTTGACGTATTTAAACAAGTAAATTGCACCCGCCGGAATTTCATTGATGATTGATCCACAGTCTGGCTGTATGTGATAGTTTGATTTTGAATCGCAACAATCCCGCCACCCACGGTCCAAACCCCCCTCGAACCCAGGCAACTGCGCCGCCTTCGAGGACATGCTCTTCCTGCAGGGCCGCTGCCTGATGTCCCTCTCCTCCACCACCACCTTCAAGAGCGCCTACCTGCCCTCCGCCCCGACCGCCTACGCCGCCATGCGCGGCAACATGGGCGTGGCGCCCTTCCCCGGCTCCACCCGCGTGCTCGACCGAACCACGGGTCAGCTGGTGGGCTGCGACGAGAGCACCTGCCCGCTCGCCACGCACAAGGCCATGGACACGGTGAGCCTACCGAACCCTAGGTAATCCCATTGCCCCCTTAACAGCGGGCCCACCCGCTGCAGGCTGGTTAATTCTCGTTGGGCATTGGTCACTGCTTCCTGTAAGGGTAGATCCCACCCACTCGCTGGGCTGTTTTCTTTTTGACCATCCACTCGCCGCAACCCACCACTCACCACCGATCCCCGCACAATCCACCCGGAAGTGCACACCGGCGTCGTCACTGGAGATCTTGGTACGGTATTGCGGCGTTCTTGACCGGATCTGGGCCCTGTGGCAGTCAGCGTGCGGGCGCCATAGTGGTTGTCTGTCTACACCATCCACCCATCCACCCGCCGTACCCAGCCACGGTACCCAGCCGCCGTACCTAGCCGCCGACGACGGCAACGACGACCCCACACCCCACCGCGGTCCACCGCAGGATGGCGTGATGCGCCCCGTCAACCAGCCCACCCCCAGCAACAACGTTGTGGTCATCGTCAACGCCAAGTCGCCGCCCAAGTACCAGTTCTACGCGTACGCGTGAGTGCGGGGTGGGGGCAAGGCGCAGGAAACGGGGGAGCGGAGGGGGGGCAGTGGAGCGCCTCGTGGACCGCGCGGTACCCCAGTTCCCTGCCGTACCGTAGCTGTGGCTGCCTCAGTGGTTGCCAGGCAGTAATTGCTGTAGTAGCATTGGCTGCGGCTGTAGCAACGGCTGTAGCAGTGGCTGTGGCAGTGGCTGTGACTATGGGTGTGGCGTGTGACTGGGGTCGTTGTCACGCCGGCGGCCGTTGTTCGCTGCTACGAGATATGACCGCGCGTTCCTCTCCAGCCACCCCGCGGCGCGATCCTTGCGTGCGCGCCTGCCGCCCTGCGCCCACCCCCTTTGAGTTCGCCCACCGATGTACCGTATTCTGTTCCTCCTCACGCCCTCCTGTACCCTCCCCTGTATATAATAACGACGGGGCCTTTGCCCCAGGCGATCAGCGCAGCTGAATCGCAGTTCCTACCTGCCCGATGTTCAATACGCCACCGGCGTCCGCGCGCGGGCCCTGCCTTCGACACGCCCCACCACGCCAATGCACGTCGCACCCGACCTAGGCGCCCCAGGTTCCCCCCATGCTCCGAAACTACGGTGCACTGCACCCACGGCCCCCTCCTCCCGGGCGGGTTGTTTTGGGTCATCGCACTGACCCTCTCCCGCGGCCCCATTGCCCCGCCCCCCCCTCGCGGACCCTGTCCCCGTTCCGGGCCGCCCCCCAGCCTGTTCAGCTACTTGGCGAGCCCCGAGGTGCTGGGGGCCACCGGAGCTGCCCTGCTGCTGGATCCCCGACTAGGTGAGTGAGTGGGGCTTAGTACCTGGGCGTACCACGCCGGTTGTGTTTTGCAGCCCCCGTTTCTGTAGCAGCCCGTTTCTGACTCCCCCGCCGCCCTCGCCCCTCGCTCCCCACGTCCCGCGGCGCGGCGCGAGGCCCCGGTGGTCCTGGCGGGTCGCGGGTTGGGTTCCCATTTGGTGCCGCCCTGGTTGGCGACTTGCGGGCTGCCGCTTGCCAGTCAGAAGTTGTGCCCCATGGGTTGTATATCCTGCTGGTGATCCAGACTGGATTGTGGACTCTGGGCACCGATCAGAATGTATTAGGATTTCCACTCGCTCGAAGTGTAAACCAGAGTCCAAAGATCGATAGTGTTGTTGTCCGTTCCTCCGGAACCCCCGGCTGCTCTGGCAGCAGCGCAGTGCGAACATGTTTATGTCGTATACCACCCCACCCCAATATTTCTGGGTGTGCCCGGGTTCGTTTCGGGTTTCTTTCTTTTTAACCCCCTCCCCCCCCCACCCCCTGTCATGGCCGCCAGAGACTTCCCCTCTGCGCGACCAGGACCTGCACCCCGAGGCGCAGGCCCTGTGGGTGGCGGCGGGGTACGACGCGGGCGACGTGGCGGCGTTCTTCGCCGCCTGCCGGGCCGCCATGGACAACCCCAACCAGTCCTTCGAGAGCAAGTTCCCGCTCAACCTGAATGTCACGTGAGGAGCCGCTTTACCGGGAAGGGGGGTTAAGATGACGAGACAACCAGCTTAACTTGGGGGGGGCCGGGGGCAAGGTGATAGGAAGTAGAGGTAGAGGGGCCTGCAGCGGGGTCAAGGTGGCGGGGAGCAGGGTGGGGAGGGTGCGCGTATGAGGGAGGGAGATGGGGCAGGCGAGGGGAGCAGAGGCGATGCGGCCCCGCGGATCGACAAGGAGTAGGTGCAACCTACTAATGCCCTGGACACCCCAAAAGGACCCCTAAGCCTTCTATTCCACCCTTCATGTGTGTGCCGCTTCCCCCGCGCTCGCTCCCCGGCCCCTTCTCCCACCTCCCCCCCGCTTACCAATCTCCTATACCCCACCCCGCGCCCGGCACCGCAGCATCGCGCTCAACGCAGCGGCCGTGATGTACACCAACGCCTCAAACCCCAACCCGGCGCCGCTCGCCGTCGCCGTCGGCGTCGTCGCCCAGACCGTCGCGCGCGTCGTGGCGGCGCAGGGCGGCGCCGCCGCCTTCGCACCCCTCTACCGCCAGACCCTCAACTGGGTCCCGCCGGCGCCGCCGCCGGCGCCACCGGCCGCGGCGAAGGCCGCCGCCGCCAGCGGCACCCCCGGCGGGTTGTCCCACGCGGCCGTCGTGGTGACGGCGGTGACGGTGCCGTGCGGGGTGGTGGTGCTGCTGGCGGTGGCGGTGTGGGCCTGGTGGTCGAGGTGGGGCGGGCGGATCCGGAGGACCGGCGTGGCGGCGGCGCCGGGTGCGGGCCCGGACACGACGTTGCTGGTGACAGGTGCGGAAAGGGGCCGTGGTGCGCGGCGTGGCAGCAGTCTTGCGGGCTGGGAGTTGCGTGGCGGGATTTGCGTGGCGCGTGGGTGCCTAGCGTTGGGCGGCTGGGGTGGCTGCGGGCGGCAGGGATAGCTAAGGCGGCAGGGATAGCTATGGCTGTCACCGATGACCCGCGGGGCCGGCAGGGCTGACGGGGAGAAAGACGCAGTGAGGTGCGGGCGGGTGACTGAGAGGAGGAGGCTGTGGACGACGAGGGAATCTGCTAGGTCAGGGCACCATGGGGCGGTGCGGGTGGGGTGTTGAGGACTGTCTTCTCTCTCTCTCTCCCTCTCTCTCTCCCTCTCTCTCTCCCCCCCTCCCTCTCTCGCTCTGTCTTGCGCTCGAGGGAGGGGGTGCCAGGGCTGGGCTGCGGCTTACTGCCCTAGGGTCACCTAGGGCAGTAAGCCGCTAGGTGACCCATTAGGCGTCGAAAGGGGGAGGGCTGTTTGAGATGGAGAGGAGGCAGTGCACGACAGCCAGATGTCCCGCTTTGAGTTGCCCTCATCACCTGGCTGACACCGTCAGTCGGGTACCCTCTGCTCTGCGTGCCCACCACCACCCACCCACTGATGTCCCCACCCCGCCCACCGGTGTGCCCGGGTTCGTTCTTCGGGTTTATTTATTTTCTCAATTTAACCCCGCCCACCGATGCCCCATGCCCACCCGTCCGCGCCGGCCGGCCGGCCGCCGCCTCACCCACACCCTCGCCCGCCGGTGCTGTGCGGCTTCGCGGTCCCTCCCCGCCCTCCACCTTCTGGATCCCCACACCCCGCCGGACCCACGTTCACGTGATGTGGCTCCACAGACATCCAGAGCAGCACGAGGTGAGGGCACCCGGAGGCCGCGGACCGGGAAATCACGCCCGGGGAGAGGAGGAGAGGGGGTGCGGCCAGGGTTATAAGACTGGGGTGGACTGGGTTTGGATTGGCTGGGTCGAGGGGTGGGGGACTGGACAGGATCGTGTCTCGGCCCCGCTCTGGATAATGGTAATGATGGGGCACCCACGCCCTCAGAACGACTGCGTCCTCGGACGCTCCGAAATCCTGCTGGTATGTCCGAATTCTCGGCACTGTGAATTCGACCACCTTCCCCTTTCCGCTCTTCCTCCCCCCTTTTGCTACCAATCACCTGTATACCCCTCCATGTACCTCTCCCTCCCTCCTCCGCCTCCGCCTCCCGCTCCCCTTTCCCCTCCGCAGCCTGTGGGAGCATCTGGACCCGGAGGTGATGAACGGCGCGCTGTCGCTGCACCATGACGTCATGCGGAGGGCGATTGCCGCCTGGTCGGGATACGAGAGCGCCACGGGTGGGTTGGGGTTGGGTTGGGGAGGAGCTGGGGGTTGGGGGATGGGTTGGGGGACGGGGGGTTAAATCGAAAAAAGAATTAAACCGTGGGGGGACGGGGGGGGTTGGGGGGGTGGTTACAAGTGGAAAAACCCACAGACCAGGTCAGGCGGGTGGGCGGCGCAATGGGCGGGCGAGATGGGTCATGGCTACGCCGTGATGACGTACGACATGGCACGTGTGTGGTCATGGGAGGCAGGACTGCAGTACAGAGATCGACGGGGGGTGGGGACAGGGTAGCCCCCTGTCGCTCTGTTGATTGACATCAGGGCGGCCCCCTCTGGGGATCACTGACCTGGGTTCAGCTGTGACACGTACCGTGAAGAGGCAGATGGGCCCGCATGGCCGACACGGGCCACAAGGACATTGCGCATACCTGATGTCCCCCCATTCCTCCTCCCCTGCCCCCTCCCTGCCCCCTTCCTCCAATGCTCTCGCGCCCTTGGCTGACCCTCTTCCACCCAACCCACCCAACCCCCTATCTGACAGAGGGTGACTCCTTCATCGTGGCCTTCCGGAACCCCACCGACGCCCTGGGCTGTGCGCTAGCGGCACAGCAGGTAAAATGTACCGCCTGTCGTACCCTACGGCTCCGTGCCGTACCGTACCGAATGGTGCTGTCCGTATCCCCTTTTGTGGGAAAAGTAAGCGATACCGAGTCTGTGTCCGATGGCGGCGCACACCTGCTTCCAGGGGCAGCACGGCGGCGGTAGCAGCGCCGCGCTGTACCCTTGACCCGTGGGTCGCTGGGTTGAGCTTCCGGTGGTGGCGGCCTGTCGTGCTGCCCTCGGGAGGTTGGCGGGGCCGTTCCTTGTCTTCAAGCCGGGACCTGATCCATCCGCTGCGGTGCAGGCCTTGCTGGAGGCGCCCTGGCCGCAAGAGCTGCTGTCGTACGCGCCCCTTCCTGGACTGGAGGGGGACGACGACCCGCTGTTGCCCGTGGTGGCGCTGCTGCCGACCAGGTGGGGGAGCGTGCGGGGCTCCGGGGGCCCCGGGACTTTGTGTGTGTTTCGGCAGCCAGCCCACTGTGTGTGTATGTGTGTGCATTTGGGCCGGGAGGAAAACGGCAGTTGGACTGCAATGCGAAGTCCAAGGATGCCGGCGACGGGCGATGTAGATCTGGCAGCAGCGGGTTGTGACATTCCTTCCACAGTGCCGCGCAAGCGGCTTGGAAAGTAGGAGCGCGAGGCCGGGGGCCGTCATTCGCAGGCCCCTGGCGGCGGGGGGCATGGGGACAATGATGCATGACACCCTGGCGCCGCCGTAGCCCCGGACACCCCAGTCACGATATGTGTGCCTCATCATCGGCTGAGGAGCCAACACTTCGCGGCCGGTGCGCATTGGGGGTGAGCGCCTGACCCGTGGGTCGCCGCCGCAGGCCGCAGCCCGGCGCCGCAACCAAGACCATCAGCTCCAGGGCCGCCCTGGGCGGCTTCTCGCGCGGCTCCAACAGCTTGCTGGCGATGACCCGCCGGGTCACCAGCAACCTGGGGACGAACCCTTCAGCCGCCAAGCTGTTTCCGCCCGCCGCCGCCGCCTTGCCGCCGGAGGCAACTGCGGGACCGCTGGCCTGGGCCTTATCCGGGACCATCGCCTCGCCGCCGTCGAACCCTGCGTTGCTGGGCTTGGGTGTAGCGCCACCAGGGGCCGGCGCTGCCGCCGGCAATGGTCCCACGTCGAAGCAGGAGACGACGAGCGCGAGTGGCGACGGTGGCGGCCGCGGCGCGGCCGACCGAGAGCGGTCGTCCTTGCCGTCCACTGCTGTCACCGGCGCTGCTGGTCTGGGCGGGAGGGTGTCGGAGGTGGGTACGGAGGGGGTCGAGGAAAATGTGGGTTTCCACGCGTGTTGTACGGACATGGCTTCAGGGCTCCAAGGGCGCGGCCTCATCACCCGCCGCCCGCTTCCAGAGCGTGTTGCCACGCCATGCAGGTTGCGCTACCACTCACCACCCACATCCCACGCGGTTGGAGAGCGTGCTGGTTCTGTCCCAGCGAAGCATTCAACAGCCACATGCCGCATCAGACCCATGGGTCGCTGCGTCGGTTCGCACCATGAGCCCCAATGGCGGGGCCCCTCGCCATTGGGTTCTGTAATTATGACGCACCGCAGGTCAGTGACGACGGCTCGTCGCCGTTCGTCAGTGCCGTGTCGCCGGCCCTGCAGCCGATTGCGGCGGCGGCGCCTGCGGCAGCCCGGCCGCAGGCGCGCCGAGGTAGCGGTGGCGGCGGCGCCGCCGGCGCCGCTGACAAAGAGGCAGGTGGCATCGACAGCTACATCGACGACGGCGGCGGCGGCACCGGGGGAGACCGACCTAGCCACGAAGGCTCCGTGGGGCGGCAGCTGCGGATGCAGCTGGTGTCGCCGCTGGTTTCGGAGGTGGATCCACAGACGATACAGCAGCATCAACAGCATCAGCAGCAGCGCAAGCCGTACTATGGCAAGGCATTGCCGTACGAACGTGCTTCCACGTACAGCGACTCGGCTCACCTGGCGGGCGTGCAGGAAACGGTGGAGGACGGCGACGACGGCGGTTGCGGTACGGTGGCAACCGACGTGGAGGATGTTGCCACGGGTGGTCTGGTTTCGGGGCTGCCGGGCACCGAGCGGCAGCAGTCACGTACGGCAGCGGCACTGGATCGGATCTTGCCTTCGGAGGCGAGCCAGAGCTTGGCGGCGACCAAACCGTACCGGGTGACCCAGGGGTCGGGGCTTTCTTTTGTGGAGACGTTTCAGGTATGGCAGTGTGTCTAGCATATATGAGCACGCGCACCACTCAGGCATCGAGTCGAAATGGGCACGCCAAAAGTCTGATTTCGACAGCGTCACCCACGGCCACCGAAATGTCGCCCATGTAGCAATCAGTCAAACCGTCTCCCTGGAGTCAATCCTCCTTTCCGCGGCACGTCCGCTTCTGGCGCTGACGTGGACGCTGACCTATCTCTCAATGGTTGTTTGGCTCGCCCCCGAGAACCCTGTACGACGCCCCCTTTTGTACGACAAACCTCGCGCAGACGACAATGACGCTAGCCACCAGCATCCTCGCCGCCTTTCGGATCCTCAGGGGCGGCGCCGCCATCGCGCAGGTCGGCGGCGGCGGCGGCGCCGCCGCTGCCGCCGCGATCGCCGCGGACGGCGGCGCCGCGTCGCCCCCGCCGCCGCCGTACCCCGGCCGCCGGCGCAGCAGTGACGTTGGTATGCTCGCCCGGTCGTCTTCCACGGGGCCGGTGGGGACAGCGTCGCCGCTGCTGCCGTCGCCGCCGCCGCCGGCGGCGGCGACGGCCGGCGCCGCCGTGCTTCTCTTCCGGGGCCTCCGTGTACGGATGGGCATGTGGACGGGGGTGCCGAACGACGCCGACGTCAACCGAAACGCAACCAACAAGCGAATGCAGTACTCCGGGGAAGTGATGCTGATGGCGAAGGCGGTGTCCGACTCAGTGCACGGCGGCATGGTAGTGATGGCGGAGTGCTCCCGCCGACGGCTGGATCCAGATGTCGTACGCACGGATCGACATTACGTGATGTACGGCGGGCTGCACATGCTGTCCGACCTGGAAGGCGCACCGCCGCTGCACCTCTACACTTGTTACAGCCAGACGCTGCTGCCGCGGGCGGTTGTTGTACGGTCGATGCGTACGGCGGCGGAGCTGCGCCCCGGGGCGCTGGCGGCGCCGGTCGGGCACGGCGTCGTGGTGGAGGTGGGTTGGGTTCGGTTCTGCACATGTGACAGGATGTGCTGGCGAAGCAGCAGACGTGGATGGCGCATTCTTCGGAAGTTCGGCAGCGTGTGTGATTTGCAAGGGGGGAAGTGTCTGCGCCCCCACACACCCCGACCCACACAAGGGTTAATGAAAGGGACTAGAAGGGCTGTTTGCCAACGTATGAGTGTGTTCATAGGCAGGCACAAAGGAATGCGTGACATGCAAGAGAGGCCAATGCCCCAATACTGTTCCCCCCCTCCTCCCGCCCTCCCACCCCCAGATGCGTGTGGCGGGCATCTCAACCCTCATGGCCTGGAACCGCTCCGTGGCGGAGGCCTCCCTGGAGGTGCTCCGTACGGCAGCCCTCAAGCTGCTGCCCGCCAGCACCCCCACGGCGGCGGCGGCGGGGACGTCTGCGGCGGCGGCGATGGCCTACATCGTCGCCGGGGCGGCGTCGCTGGCGGAGCCGGGCGCCGTCGCGGCGGCGCCGGGCGGCACCGTCGGGGAGAGTACGGCAGGTGCCCCTCCGCCGGGGGTCATGGTGGTGGTGTTTGGCGACGCGGACGGCGCCGTCGCCTGGGCGGCGGCGCTGCGCCGCAGCGTCAATGTGTTGGACTGGCCGTTGGAGCTCCTGGACCACGAGTTGGCGGAAGAGGTGCGGACGAGAGCGGAATAAGCCCCGGCGCGGACTGCGGAGTGGCGCGGAATAAGGCCTCGGGGCACACCCGGCGATGGGGACACGGCCAACTGGCTGGAAGGCTGCACGGTATACGAAACCGAGTGCGTATAAAATAAAAACTGAAAAGTGCAACCACCGAGTGTGCACAGGTTTTTACGTGTGTAAAAAGAAACAGAGCCGCGCGAAGCGAGGTCCAGTTTTTTATGTGTGGGGCTGGCGCACGGAGTGGGCGGTGCGGCGTACGCGGCACCGGCGGGTGCGGAGGCAGGGTCGGGAATCGTCCTAACTCAGCATAGGAGGAATCCTATAGCCGGTCACAGGAATCCGATAGAGGAACCGCAACCATTACTCGCTTCGAGATGTGCTCGCTCCGCCGCTGCGCAGGTGTGGGCCGCCGCTCCCACCGGCGTCAGGTTGGGCGGCGGCCGAGGGCCCCCCCTGGAGGCCCGCGCAGTAGCACCCACCGTCACCGCGGCCGCCGTCGCCGCCGCCGAAGCCGCCGCCGCCGGCCCAAACGGCCCCATTTCCTCCTCCATCCTGTCCGCCGCCGCCGGCTGGGCCTCCAACCTCCTCCGGGTGACCCCGAGCGGCGGCTCAGGCAGCAGCCCCGTCGGCGCTGCTGCCGCCGCGACCGCTGGCGGCGGCGGCGGCGGCGTGCCCCGCCGCCCGCGGTTCAGGTTGGGGCTGGACAGCCCAGGCGGCGGACCCCAGCGCGCCAGGTCCGGCGTCTTGCACCGCAGCGGCGGCGGCGGTGGCGGCGGCCCCGTAAGCGGCAGCGGCGCGAGCGGCAGCGTGGACGGTGGCGGCGGCACTGGGCGCGGCGGCATCCCCAGTCCCCGAGCGCCCAGCCGCCTCGACGGTTCCCGACCGGCGCCGCCAAGTCAATTCAGTGAGGACTGCTCCATCGCAAACCCGCTGTACGGCCGCGGCGCTCCGCCGCCGCCGCCGTCAGCGGCGGCGCAGGACGGCGGAACCGCGGCGCCGCCGGGTGCCTTCGACGCCGAGCGGGTGCCCTCGGGCCACGGCGTGACGTACGCGGCGGCGGCGGCGGCCGCCGCCGCCGCCGACAGCAACACCACCGGGGGCGAAACGGTTTGTTTGGAGCTCCCGACCAGCGCCGCCACGGAGATGACCACGACTGACGCCAACAGCACCGTGAGTCACCACAGCAGCCAGACGCAGCGGTCTAGGCGGGCTCTGGGCGGCGGCGGCGGAACCGCCGGCGGAGGCCCAACCCGAACCAGCTCTCACGCGTCCCTCGACCTGCCGGCGGCGACGCCGGTGCGCGTCACGGACGCGCCCGCAGCCCCGGGTTCGGCCGTTCCGGCGGCGGCGGCGGCGAAGCTCCACGGCCAGAGCTTCAAGTCCGCCGCTCCGCCGCTGCGGGGCCCCAGCACGCTGAGCCGCCGTACCTCACCGGGGCAGAACGACGCCGCGGCCGGTAACGGCCCCGACGCCGCTGCCGCCGCTGCAGCACCCAACAGCAAAATTCCAGACTTGCAGCAGCAGCCGCATCCGCAGCTGCTGCTGCGGCGCCCCAACTCCGAGATCGCTTCCGTAGAGAGCGTCGCCGCGGCCGCAGTAGCAGGCGCGAACCTGACCCCGTTGGGAGGCTGCAGCAGCCTCATTTCGGATGAGGACAGGGGCAGTTACGGAACCACCATCGGCGGCGGCGGCGGCGGCGGCGCCGTCTTGTCGCCGCCGTCAGGCCTCAGCGGCGTGGGCCCCGGCGCGGAGGCCCTGGGCGGGCTCCTGTCCATGCAGCTGCTGTTCCGGGGACTGCGGCTGAGGTGGGGGGTCGCGAGCGGGCCGCTCAAAGGGTCGCTCGTCCAGGGTGACGTCAGCGGCCAGGTGTCGTACAGAGGCAAGGCGTTCTCGCAGGCGTCCAAGCTGGCGGGCAAGGCCAAGGCGGGCCAGGTGGGTCCGGGTGCCGACGGGCCCAGAACTTTGAGGGGTAGCGTAGCAGGGTAGGGGCTAGGGGGAGGCGTAAGCGCGGTCTCTCTGTGCGGATGGGGGCCCCTTGGGGCGGCTTGGAGGGCGCGCGGGTCGCGGGGGAGGCGGCACGCGGCCGCGGCGCGGTGCTGGCTACCGAGTGAGGGCCGACGCCGGGGCCCAGATGCGGTTTCGTTCTTGTGATGCCAGTCAGGGCGCGGGGATCCCATGGGTCGGTTACGTACGAGTCATGGGGCAGTGCTGGCGGGCGGGCTGGCGGGCGCCGCGCACCCCGCGCACCCCGCGCACGACGGCCGCTGCGGCCGGTGCGGTCGCTGCGGCAAGAAGCCGCCTCTAGGGTGCCGGGCCTCGCAGGCAGGGACCGGAGCGGGACGCTTCGGCCGTTGATCGCCGAATTTCCCAGCGCGAGCGCGAATGTGTGTTTAACAAGAAGCCCACCCATAACTGCCCAGGCCCGGTGTGTGTTCGTAGGCAGGCAGGTCAGGACTGCGTGATGCGCACGGGGGCACACATAGCTAAGCCGCCCGGGAAATGCCCGTATGCTACACGACTTCCCCGCGTGTGTGTTGGAGGGGCGGGGAGTTCGAGCTCGCGCGCCTAGCCCCACCTCCAGCCCCACCGACCCATGGGCCACCGCCCCGCTCCCGCAGATCTGCGCCACCTCGGAGCTGGCCCGCACCCTGCCCACCTTCTTGTACGACGAGGTCACCCTGGTTGAAAAGCCGTAAGGAGTCCCCCTGGAGCCATGGGGTGCCGCTCACATCCTGCTTGGCCAGTGTGTGGTGAGAACCCCACCGAGCGGACGAAATAGGCCCAATCGGCCACTACCATTAACCGACGCTAGTAGGGCAGCTCCGGGAAGGGGGCTGTCGTACATGCGTCCACGTTTCGCCCGCTGTCCGCTGCATCGACGCAGTGGTTTCAGTCGTGCCGATCTGGCCGGGTTCGGTCCGGTTTGGGAGGCCAAGAGGGGTTAGCGCGAGGTGGCACAAACAAACCCGGAAGACACCCGGTCGCTAGAAGGGGGCGAGAACAGGCGATACGGGCCCCACATGCAGGACCGATTGTTGATGAAGAATGAACTTACTGCGCGTTACGTTTTCCGGCTTTCCTCGCTTCTGATAGTATGGTGAAGTACGTACTAGTGTGGGGCTGTGGGCACTACCTTGCTGATACGGGTCGTGTGACGTGGCCATGGCGGAGGCTGGAGGCTGGCGGCCGCGGACCTGATACTGCAACCTGCTGCTGCTGCTGCTGCTGCTGGGCTGCTGCTGCTGGGCTGCTGCTGCTGCTGCTGCTGCTGCTGCTGCTGCTGCTGCTGCTGCTGCTGCTGCTGCTGCTGCTGCTGCTGCTGCTGCTGCTGCTGCTGCTGCTGCCTGCTGCTGCTGCTGCTGCTGCTGCTGCTGCTGCTGCTGCTGCTGCTGCTGCTGCTGCTGCTGCTGCTGCTGCTGCTGCTGCTGCTGCTGCTGCGGTGTGAAGAGCGCCCCGGAGGGCGATGAAGTCTCGAAGAGCCATCATCATTGGTTGTCTTAAGTGTTGTTATTCTGGTCGGCACACGCCGCGACAACATCACTTTGCACTGCTCCGCACTGACCGTGCCTTGGGACCGTGCTGACGGCGCACTTGCGGATGCGCCGCCGTGACACACCCGCTGCACGGCACAACACGCCGCTTGGGGTTCTGGCTTCTGGTCACAACACGCTGGCAGCGGCTCGGCGGGTTTACTATACCACAACCATACTTTGCGGGTTGCTTGTTGGGGACTCCATGTGCGTGGCTGAAGGTCGTTGTGTTGTTTGTTGACGGGCCCGCTGGGACCATCCGGGCGTCAAGCGCATGGCCTGTTTCGTGGGGTTCGTGGGTTGGTGTGGCCAGCCCCTCGTCAGGGCGGCGGGCTGCCTTCCCGCATACACGGTTGTTGCGGTGCGTCCATCAATCCTTCCAAGTGTGTCGCCATCCATCGGTCCGTCCGTCCGTCCCATCTGTCCATCCGTCCGTCCGTCCGTCCCATCTGTCCATCCGTCCGTCCGTCCGTCCGTCCGTCCATGGGATGCAACCCCGCGGCGCGTGTCATCAACTTGTCTCCTCCTCCCCCTCCGTCTCCTCCTCCCCCTCCTCCTCCTCTTTCTCGTATTCACCCGCGGCGAAGGCGCTCGCGTCACGCCGCAGTCACGGGCACTTGGGATGATCTCATCTGTCGTCGCCAAACCAAGGTGGTGCGAGAGCATATTTAGTTGCGGGTTCTCCTCGTTGTTGTTGCTGTTGTGGCTGTGGTGGTCGTTGCCGCTGGTGCTGCTGTCCTCCTTATTCAGGCGGGGCCGGCGGTGACGGGAACCCGCGCAGAGTTGGTCGCCTTGGGCGCAATCTGAGACCACGGCATTATCAGGTTTGTTGGTGATTCGCCTCTCCCGCTGGCAACGCGCTGGTTCGGCGCTCCCGCGGGGGCATGTTTCGTAGTTTTCGCTGGGCCGGGTTGTCTGTCATGGCGTCATGGAGTTTCGGAGCATCTGCCGCCGCGGAACCAACCGCGTCGGGCCGAAGTAAGGTGAACAGTGTGCCTCCTGTTACTAGTGCGAGCGTTACAAGCAAGGGGGCCCCATCTGGTGATCCATTGGGCCCACATAGCTTCGTTGTGGAGATGCGCACGAACGGGCTCTCAATTAGTTGGATCGGAAATGACCTTTATGCACGTTGCCTTACCTTGAGATTCTGATATTGATTACTTGCCGCAGCTGGGTCTGATTCCGGCTCTGCTGACGTACTCTGATGTAGCGCGGCGCGACGCCGAACAGGAGGGTTTCGGAGCCGTGACGCCGTTGGGCCCTAAATGGGTCTCTCTAGGCCCGCTTGCCCCCGCAGGCCGCTGGCCCGGCGGCTCGGCGGGTGGGCCTGGGCGCCGCAGCGTTGATGGCTCTCTGTATTGGTAGCGGTGTTGGTGGTAGTAATGGTTGCAGTGGGCTTGCTGCATGTCCCACGTGGAGGGTAGAGCCGGCGGGTCCCCACGGACTCCGGAACCCACCCCTGCCTTGCGCGGTTAAATGATCCGTGTTGACGCCGCGATTGTGGGGGCTGTGGAGGGTTGAGGCCGACATTGTGGCGGCTGTGGGGGATTGAGGCCGAGATTGTGGCGGCTGTGGGGGATTGAGGCCGAGACTGTGGCGGCTGTGGGGGACTGAGGCCGAAATTGTGGCGGCTGTGGAGGGTTGAGGCCGAAGGCGGCAACACATGGCTTAGCGTTCAGGGTCCGCTCACATACTACATCCAGGGAGAGGACTGCCAAAAGCACTTTAAGCTGAGGGGAAGGAGACCGGCGGCCGGCGGTGTGGGATGCACGCTGTGGGGAGCGCCGCGCCCTGGTGGTGGTGTTGGGGCCACTGAGGACGGCTGGCGGAGAGGGGCTCATCAAGAGGTCTCAGGCCATCCGGGTTCTCTGATCCTGAGGCAACACTGTTTGTGGTAGATGGCCCGTGAGGGCGGTTCGGGATACTGCCCTGCATCGGGGTGGGGTGGGGTGGGGTGGTACTGGCGCGTGCTGCGGCGGGAGGTGCAGGCCGCTTGCTGGCCTTTGTGCATCATCGTGCTGACGTGTGCTTTGGGAGCAGTGGGGCAGGTCGTGGCGCTGGGGTATGTGCGAGCGTGCGACATGTCGACATGTGATTACGTGTCTGCATGCGCATCTGAGCATTGCGCGCAAGAAGCGACCCGCGGGACGGTCGGATACCGCCAACGCTGCACCGTCATGGTGAACTAGTATGGTGCTGTGTGTCTTGTGGGGACTGAGACGCGTGTGTGTGCAGGTGCGTGCGCGCGTGTGGGTTTGATTGTGTAGGTGGTCTTGGGCAGGCAAGGCAGTATGCGGGTGTTTGTTGGTGCCGTGGGACGGCAGCGTGCGTTTGAAGTTGTTTCACACCCCGTGTGTTGATGTGTGTGGCCAGGTGCGAGCTCACCAAATTTTGCACAGGAGTCGCTGCCCGCGCGTGTTCGGTATGTTTCTGCTGTCCAAGCAGAGGCAGATGGGGTCTTTTGTGGGGTAGCGAAGCGGTATGGCTGTTGTACGGCTGTGCGATGTTGTGCTTACAGCGCCCGGCGGCTGCTCGAGTCTGGAGGCGTTCTTCCTGCAGTCCGGTGTGTTGGGACGATATGCCGTTCTGCGTCGTTCAGCACTGTTTTTGGCAGCGTCATCGCAATGCGCAACTGCTCATCTTCGGTTGTTCCTATATTCGCACGGTGAGCATGCCAGGCACATCTGCTGCTTGCGAGCTCCTAATACGCTATTATACGTGAATATGAATAGAAGCTGTCTGACAAGTAGGCGGGCTGCCGATCGGGCTGCAAGCTGTGCCCGACTGGGGCCGTCGAGTGAGTCCCTGCCGCGCACGCTAGCGCATCGCCATGGGCACGACTATCTGTATTATGCACAGTTAAATTTTTCTTCGGTGGAACCAAACGGCTGTGCGGGAGGGTCGCACCGGCATTGTGAACAGATGCCGACCCTCTCTCCGCGTGCAGCCATTGCTCGTCTCGATGCTGACCCCGCACGGCGAGACCCCGCACGGCGCTGTGCGGGACTTGCAGCTCGCGAGCGATTGGTTGAACAGTAATCCCGCCGCCGCACTCGACGCATTGTTCGACGCATGTTGACAGCCGCAGCTCGTCCCTGTCGCGGCGCCGTCACCACGGACCCTGCAGACAAGCCAGCACGCCAGCGAACGCGGCGTGACCGGTTCGTGACTGGCCGATTACCTCGCGCACGGACCAGCCGTGCCGCGGGGCTTCGCTGTTAGGTGCCTCGCGCATCGCGTACTGCAGGACCCATGGGTCAGTTCGTTTGCTTCGTGGGGCATAAATGCCCAACAGTATTCGTCCCACAACCGAGGACACAGCACAAGTACTCGGCTTAGTCGGGCACTCCAACGGCCTCCGGCTCCAGATTAGACGCGACGACTTCTGGCGCCGCCACAGCCGGGCTGCCTTCCGTGCGTCATCAGCAAACCTGGCGTCCCGAGGACACATATGCTTACACATGACGTCCGCTCTGAGAACTTCATCGAATTCCTCTTACCGTACTCGTCACCACACACCGAACCTGGACTTCGCTTCTCGCGTCTCAGTTACCTTTTACACACCGAACCCGCACGCTATCGCACGCAGAAGAAACACTCCAGGGGAAGATTAGCTTCTTCAATCGACCCGATCATGCCCCGAAAGGCGCAAAGGCCGAAAGGCGCTCTCAACACGACGGCACCATCGCGCGGCGAACGCACGGCCGACTTTCCCCTTAGTGCCCATTTCCGCCCATTGACCTGCTCCAGCAAGCTCACAGACACGACAACAACCGGGACAAACCCTGGAGAAAGCGATGCCACTGTGATGAGGTTGGATCGCCACTTCTTTCCTCCGTAATTTCCACCGTGATACCGTGATACGCAACTTGATTATTGGTATGTGTGTTTTCCCCAATCACCACTGACCATGCCACCCTCTGTAACAGCGAAAACCTCTCACGGCTTGCGCCCCCGATACAGGAGCGGACATGGCGTGTGTTGGCAAAACATGTGTGCGACACCCCTACAGGGTCTGGAAGGAAACCAACCAACGATTGTTCCCCTCATGCCCCACAGCAGAACACTGCCCTATGTCATCCTCAACGGCTGCAAACGTAAAAAAACTACCACATCACAACCTACCCTAAACCGCATGCTGCGCAAGAAAAAACGGTGATGCGAAGGCAGGCAAAGACTGCGCCACATGTCCATTCGCGCCATGTGTGCTGGAGGCAGCCGAATTGCTTTCGCTTCTTGTCTCACCTGTCAAAAGGACGTTCCCGAACCACACAGCACCACACCTACGGCAACTGTCAAGGGTCAAGCTCTTGTGGCCCGAGGAAGGCTCCTTGTACCCAGACGTCTGCCCCCCGAGGCGGAACCCCAAAAACGGCGCAAAACTCTCGGGCGCCGGCTCGCCCACACAGCAAAACATCGACCGTGATGAAATCCGTTCGCTGGCACAGGCACACAACAGGCGAAAGAACCCTATATAGGAACTGATTCTTTCACAAACAACAATCGCGGGCGCAAAACTAGCTCCTTGATAATGTACACCGGTAAATGCATAGTCTTCTCCGGTTTAACAGCGCGATCGGCCGAATCCAAGGGGGGCATTCCCATGGATCCGCCGCAACAGGTGACCCGCGACACGAGGTAACCCGGGCAGCCATACACCAAGGCGGCATGCGCCCGGTGCCGTACCTCCAGATCCAGGCGGGCGCACGGGGTCGCTGCTCCCTGTACGACACGCCACGTGGTGCACCGCATGACCCCCGGATGCCGCAAAACGGCGTGCCGGCCGACGCGCGGCCGCCGCCGCCGGTCCTTATTCTAGGCCTAGCTGGCCGGGCCTCACGGTGTTGTCGTGCTGTCGTACCGCCAGCTGGACCTGTCGCGCTTTTTGGACTTGGTCCCTTCAGCACGACAACAGGCTCCGTGCCGGGGAGGCCGCTCAGCGCTCCTCTTCCTCCGGCCCCAGCCCCGGAGGCGCCTGCTCGAACTCCAGAGCGTGCCAGTCGACGCCCGCGAAGAACGGGTGCTGCATCGCCTCTTCGGAGCTCAGCCGCTTATTCTGGCAATGGGTGAGAAAAGGCCGCGGGCAGAATGCAAAAGTTCCTACTTTAGTCTCTTATCAAACTCCGAGACCAAGATGGGCCGCGGTGCGTTTTTAACTTTATATCCAATGACAGGTACCCCAGGGTACGAGGCGCTACCCCAGGGCCCCAGCCCGGGATCCTCACCCCACCCCGTTGGAGAGTATGCGTCGCCGGGCTGGGTGTATCTGGGTTGTTTTTCTTTTTTGACACCCAACCCCGCGAGCTGTCCCCACCTGCGGGACCAGCAGTCCCTGCAGCACCAGGCACCGCAGCTCCTCGGAGCAGCCCACCAGCTGCGGACCGTCCGCCAACTGCTGGTCCGACACCATCTCCAGAACCATGGCGCCCAGGCCCCACATGTCCGCCTTGGTGCCGTACGCGCCGCCGCCGTACGCCGCGGCGCGCACCTCGGGCGCTGCGGAGGCAATGCGACCCGCGGGTCCGTAGACCAGGCCTTCGTCGTCCACGAGTTCCGCCGCGTCGAAATCCGCTAGCAGCGGGTGGCCCGAGGCCGAGCGATAGATGTTGTGGGGTGACACGTCCCTATGCACCAGGCCCCGCCGGTGAATGTGGTTGAGGGCGACCAGCACGCGCGCAGCCAGCCAGCGGACTTCCTGCTCGTTGAAGTACGGAGCACGCCCGCCACCGGGGCCGCCGCCAGCGCGGCGGCGGGCCTCGATGAGGTCATGCAGCGAGCCCAGAGGGGCGAACTCGGTGTACACCGCGTACGGCGCCTTGCCGGGGTGGGAGCTGCCGTACACGCGCAGCACGAACGGACACGCGGCGGCGATCTCCATGGCCGCGACCTCGCGCGCATGGCGGGCAGCGTTGTAGCGGCGGCATACGATGGCTTTCTGTGCGAGCTGCAGGCGTCCGCCGTCGGGCATGTCCATCTCCATCAGGTGCACTTCGCCCACTCCGCCGCGACCCAGGTGCCGCACCTGACCGGTAGGAAGCAGGGAAGATTTCATTATGATAAAATATTATGTGGTGGTGTTCTGCAAGGACAACGCACGGAGGTCGCGGACGCGGAAAAGGTGGTCTAATGTCAAAGCGAGCACGACGTCGAGAACGACCGTTGTCCTCTGAATTCGGCATGCACAGGCACCTTTGATTAACAACCCAATCATGACTTCATGTGAGCAAAAAGCAAAACCGCGACGACGGCAACCCAGAAACATGCCTCCTGGTCACGGAATGCTTGGAAAACTGCATGGTTGTCACTGACGTGCGTATCGGTGACTGCCACCACCGAAACCCTCACAGCAAAGCATTGCGTGTATATGAAGACCCTGATGAATTTGTGCCGCCGTGGCTTTACAGAGAGTACACCCGTTCCGGAGTACCTAGAACTGAGACATACCTTTCGCGCTGGCAGCGGCTGCCCCGGCCTCAATTTTTTCAGCAGCTTCCTCAGAAATGACGCGTGCGCATCAGGCAGGGGTTGACGCACAAGACTGCAGACACTGGGCGCTGGCGTCGCCGGCGTGGACAAGAAGTGTGGAAACATTTCCAGTGAGCTCGCG
Organism: Eudorina sp. 2006-703-Eu-15; assembly: GCA_003117195.1. Lineage (NCBI taxonomy): Eukaryota > Viridiplantae > Chlorophyta > Chlorophyceae > Chlamydomonadales > Volvocaceae > Eudorina > Eudorina sp. 2006-703-Eu-15. The sequence goes on from BDSI01000197.1 coordinate 68,562, forward strand.
ATAGAAACATCCGAAAAGTTAGAGTCGATGCTGGTCCTCGGCCTCTCGGACATCCATGATTCGACAGGTGAACACGCAAGCCCGTCGGAAGGCGAACTCCCCAAGGTGCACATCGCAGCACTGTTGTGAGACTGCACAGCCTTTTGACGCGGTCGGCTGACAGCGTGAATTCCGTCGTTGCGATGCTCCCGACTTGCAGATCGAATCAAGGAAGCCATCGTGCGTCTGGCGCGGGTTGTCGAGGGTTTAGACACACAGTGTGGCTACACCACCATGGAAACGGAGATACGTAACGGTGGTGGCTGAGAAGCTGACCGGGACGAGTTCTATTTCAACGAGACATACGATTGTGATGTTTAAGGTCAACAACTCACACGTCGTGCAAAGAAAGCGGCTTCATAGCTGACGTGGCGAAGCACAAGTTACCAAGCTTTGTTGCAGGGCGTTAACCCATGTATTGTATAAAAATTCAATTTGTCTGCTGCATTTGTGGGAGTTGTTAGGTGCATGAATTTTTATAATATAACCGTTAGGTTTCGGAGGACGGTTAGTTTCTTTCTGAAAAGCATTTCGGCAATCCGCGGCCGCTCATGGAGACTTGGATCACTCGTCCTAAAATATGCTTTTGAATTTGAGGGATCTAGGGATACGGCTAGCCATTGTCCGTGGTCGATTACAAGGTGCTCTCGTACTCCTGGCAAGGTGGCGGGTAAGAGACTGTCCTGGAATGGAACGCCGCGGTCTGGCTCGCCAATGGAGTCAGCCGTCCGCAACGGGGCCGTTTGGTGCACCTGCATTTTTGGTGGAACCTCTGCGCTGCGACTCGTCAGGCTAGGGACGAGGTGACGCATTGCACGTGGGCGCGGCGAGGGTACTTTGACTGACCCTGGCCTTGAACCTCCCTGAAGTAACTTGCTTGAATAAGGCCACTCTTACATGGCTCAGTACTGCTTGGGGACCGCGGAAGTACAGGGATAGATCCTGGTCAGTTGGCAGGTGGAGCTCACCTGCTCATGGCTTGGCTCCAGCTCCTGGCTGTGCTGCGCGTGCGGGGGACGCTGGGCGCCGCACCCGAAGGGCCCACGGACCCCGGTGTGACAACACGGAAGGCCCGCAGCCATCAGCCACGGATCCACGCACTTGTATTGGCTGGGGACGGCCGCCGCCGCGGGGGGCTCACACAATTTTCAGCTCTGGATGGGCGGGCCCCCTCCGTCATCCACCCGCGTGACCTGCCAAGGGAAGCCCTATTGTAAGCTTTGCACACCCACAGACAGATAGGAATTACATAAGTAATTCCGATGAAGCAATTGATAATGCTTCTAACGTAACGCAGTCTAGCGGAGCTGCGTAACGACCAATCTAACTGTGGATTCTGGACGACATATCGTATTGCCGTTCGGGCCGCCTGCGGCGGCGCTGCTCAAAGGATTCCCTTTGGTTCTTCGTCGATGTCTCTCGACACCCCCATTCTGGACATGTCATACAAGACATCTATTAGTATCTTCGATTGGACTAATGTTTCGCCACGCAGAAAGCCAAGCCTAATAGTGCCGACTAAGAAACCTGTTGATCCTAAGGTAATGAAGACTTTCTCTTGCGGTTAGGTCTTACACCTATTGCGGCCGTTCGGGGACCATTTGGAGGACTGGGTTTGCACAAGGTGGGTGGGTGGGTGGCGTGTAGATGTGGGGTGGCTGGGGCTCCACGAGTATGGGCCGGCCATGGAGACGACGGACATTGTGCACGGACCGGCGGCCATGTAGATGGCGCGGCCTGGCCGGCTGGGGTGGTTAGGGCGGGTACGCAGCTGGGAGGATTTCCCGAGGCATCCTCTCAGTCACGGATCTGGGTCCTGGATTAGCACCGCTGGATGGCCCGAAGTTCTTCCCCTTATTGATTGGGTACCCTCGGCGTCACTGTGGCCGGGCCTTTGCCGCCTTCTCCCTATCACCCCATACTCCTCTCCAAGGGGAGCCAAGAGCACTACCTGCCTGCATGCCTTAGTAAGAACCTGGGCCTGTCAAGAACGGGAGCAGGTCTGAGGGGACACACGGGCCCAGAAGGCGTCGTGAGAGGGCTAGGAAGCCAGCAAATGGTCAGCGAGCCAAAGCTGGCCAGGCTTATGCACTCAAGAACCCCGATAGTCATTCGGGCCGAACCCTGCACGAAAAGAAGGGAGGACAGGCCCCCATTGCCGCATTGCGTAGAAGGGAGGACAGGCCCCCATTGATTGCCGCATTGTGTGGATGCAGGATGACTAGGTACACCAACAACTAACCCCTCGGCTGGTTTTTCCGTCCGCCACTGGCACGCACAATTCAGGCACCCAACCCAAACCCTGCGGAGCAGCGGCCCAATCTCATGGCGTCTTGAAAATAGCTGCGTTGGAGGGCTGCCGTATTCTCTTGCCTGGGTAAGTAAACTCGCACAAGTTTGTGCTGTAAGGCGTACGTCAGCTCGGCGATCATATATCACCAGCCATCTGTCACGCACCGAGCGCACCCTGATGAAGTGCATCTTCATTTATTTGGCTCAGGCGCACACATTACCAGGCCCGCCAGGCCCTACCTGATGGTGCTTATATATATGACACTGGACACTGTCGATCGAACTTATTTTCTCGCTGCACTGCACGATGTAGGTAATAATCCGTATGCTCGAGCACAGTGCCCAATAAGTACGGGCATGCCGGTAATCTATGTGCTCGACGGAGCACAGCACCTTGACAATAAACTGTATCGTCCGTAAAACGGACGTATTTAAACAGAATCGCTACACAAAAACTAACCCCAATGAGCAAAGTAATTCACCAAGAAACACAGTGCCGACGTCCGTGGGCCGCCGAGCACAGTCCGCTACCGCCGGCGGCGCGCCGGTCACGGGCGTGCTCAGGGTGTTGCAGGGCCGTGTGTCGGTGTGTGGCGGCGGGCTGGTCTGCCGGCCGAACCATTGCGTCTGTTCTTTGTGCCCGACGTGGCAAAGCTGTTGCCACTATTGCCCGCCGATAGCAAGCACGGACGGCGACTGGCCATCCTGTACGGCATTTCACGAGCTACATGTGCTCAGCTAGCCCGCTGCTGTGCGCCGCTGTAGGGCGTGGCGATGCAGCCAGGGGACGCATATGAGCCCGAGGTACGTGTTGGGCGGGTGGGCGGGTGGGGCCGCAGCTGCGTCCTAGGCCGCTGAGCACACTTCCAAGGTCCGTGGGCCGGTGCGCCGGCCATAGCGTGCTCAGGGTATTATCGCAGAGCCGTGTGTGGCGGCAGGCTGGTCCGTGTTGGACGTACGAAACACATCGTGACGCTTTGGATCACCGCACTAGCTGCTTGTTATCAGCGAACTGTCACACACCAATGGCTACACCAGCAGCGGACTATCACGCAGCAAGTACGGCCAAACTTGCTCTGGCAGACTGGCACTGGCGGCCAAGTGCGTGTAACCTGCGGGTCGGTGCGTCCCGTCCCGCCCCTGCTCGCTGCCCTGACTCCGTCCCCACTGCCGTCCCACCATACACCAAGCACCCCAGCTCCCACCTCCGCGCGCTCGCTGACCCCATCCACTGCGGTCAGTTCGGCGCTCACTGCGCTCTATCCGAACTCTCTGCTTGGTCCTTTCCGCTGCTGTACCAGTCGTACCAGTCCCGCCCCTTCCTGGATGGGGCAAGGTAGGTGGGTACATCGGCGGCGGAAATCTACCGGCTTTATTTTCGATAGGGTGCTGTGGTGGTGGCCTGAACATGCCACCCCCCAAGTGTAGTCGGAATAATGATTATTAATTGTATCTTGGATGGATACCAATCGGCTGTTCCAGCGCGTGACGGTGCGAGGCATTAATAAGCAACTGACAACAGGTTGTCGGATTTCATCAGTGTGACAGCCGCGTATTGAGCGGTCGCATCGATCGGCCTGTCCTGTGAAGGAAGGTTTACCGAAATGTACATGAGTATGTGTAGTCCCGCGGGGCCGTAGTTGACATTTACCGATCGTATACCCTCCGATCCAATTGTGTTGATGACGGAGTTTTCTGACGCTACTACGCAGGCCTAATGGTATCGCCACCTCGCGCCGTTACCTCCTATGACGTTTCTATTCAGCTGCTACCGCTGCTAAGGACCCTAAGCATTGTGAGTGCGCTGGGTCATAACAGGTGAATTGATGGTGCGTCAGCAGTGGCGGGGGCGGCGGGTTCTGCTCTGTAACGAAGGTCGAGTTCGGGTAGGTAAACACACTATGGATCACGTCATGCACGTCCTCATTCGTTGCACGTCCGGCACGCAGTAGCTAGAACACACCGTCACCATCTCAGCCGCTCGCCCTTTATTCAGGCAAACTCATCGCTGGGCGAATACCAAGGTTGGTTGTACGGCGGGATATCATCACGTAAATAATCCATTTATTGATGTGTGCGCATCTAAATTGTGTGAATCCTTTCAACCAGAATTTTATTTATTCGGTACATACATTCAACGAACTGTGTGTGCTGAAAGATGTCAGCTCGCTCAAGGTGCATGTTCGGCACATCACCAGGACCGCCAGACCCTACTGGTGCATATATACGATACTTGAAGCTGTCGACAGTATTTACCTGGCGCGAGCGCCTTCAGGTTGCTAATTGTGCCGCTCCCCAGGTCCGACAGCACCGATACAGGGGTCACGGTCGGCAGCTGCTGCACCGTCAGCTGCGTGAAGAAGTCGTCGGTAACGTCAGTCAGCCCGCCATTATTTCGGCCATTATTCCCGCCTGGCCGGAGCAGGTCGTGCGTCTGGTTCGACAAGCATATCTTCGTTGTACATGTACGACAGTAGCCACACAAAAACCTCCAGGCTCACACCCTCAGGGAGACTCCCATGATGCGTCCTCTGTCACTGGATCTGGCAGCTAGTGAGGACAGCCCAGCGAAGTACTGGCTGTATGTGCTGTGCCTACCAGGGCATACCGCCTAGGCACCCTCCTGCCTCCCAGGTTTATGAATCCAACCGGAACCACAGGGCATGATGACCTCAAGCCGTTGATATCCGCCTGAACCCCTCCCTGCACTCCACCTCCCACATGTACCCCCTTTGGTCGCCAGCCGCCCGTCACCTCGCCCCACATCTGCCACATACAGGCTGCCGTCCACTCACACCGACCAGGAGCTGGGACATATGCTGGAAGCCTGGAACCGAGCGAGCATGTGGCTTACGGCCGTCGACAGTAGTGGATGGTGCAGCCTCACTTGGGGTCATGCGGACTCATGCGCGGCCAACAGGCTGGGCGCGCCACCGCTTGCAGGCAGCCACCATGTGGACTGTGCATTTGACATGATGAAGGTGTTGGTAGGTTTGTCGTGTGAGAAGGCCGTCCACTCCTCGGCCGGAATGGCAGCTGGGCCGGACTCGTGGTCCGCGGCTTTGGGTGTCGAGGCTCCGACGGGATAAGGTTCTTGTCATATGTGCAGGTGATTCCCTTGCCGTCAGCTGCCAAGCTTCTGATGGCGCTGAAGCTGGCCGCCTCACCGCATCCGTCTGTGGTAGGTGCCATCAGCATTGCCACTGCTTGCAGCTACGTTCGGCAGCAATGCTGATTAGTTCATTGTTTCTGTGAAGACATGCCATAAAGGCGAAGTCTGAAAGTAGAAGATGTAGCTGCTTGGTTGGTCGTAGATGACGGCGTGTGCTTGGCTCAGCACTCATGACCCACGCATGGGTCACTTCGACCGCGGACAGCCGCTACACGTCGAAGTGACCCATGGGTTGTGGGCGCTGAGCCAAGCACACGGCCACCATCGACGACCACACCAGCGGCTACATGTTAACTTTGAGAGAAAGTTACTTTGTGTCTTGCCTTGACAGAAACAATAAACCAGCAGTTCTGCCGTAACTGCAAGCAGAGGCCATGTTTATGGCACCCCGGACTGATGCGGCGAAAAAGCTTCAGCGCCATCAGAAGCTTGGCAACTGACAGCACGGGAGCCGTCTTCACACACGACGAGATTCACAATCGAAGCTTTGATACAAGGCCGCGGAGCATGCGTCTAGTCCACTTGCAATTCCAGCGGAGGAGTGAACGGTGTTCTGGTACGACAAATGTACCGCCTTATAGTGTCAAATGCGCACTCCATATAGTTGCCTGTAGGCGGCAATATGCCCAGCAGCCTGGTGGCCGAATGGTGGTCCGCACGACCCCGAGGCTGTGTCATCCACTGTCGCCGTCCTTGGCCCACATGCTCCATTGCAGCAGCATGTTTCCCATCTCCTGGCGGCAGTGGACATACAGCAGCCTTATGTGGCAGATGCGGGGCGAAGGCGACCGAAAGGAGTGCACCTGGAAGGCAAAGTGCAGGGAAGGGTTCAGGAGGTTATCAGGAGGTAGATCGGCATGGAAACGGCTGGGGTCTAGTGCCAGGGTTCCGGCGGTAGGAGTACAGTAAAGCCAGAACTTCGCTCGCTGGCTGGGCTTGCTTGTGGGCTGTCCTCACTGGCTGCCGGACCCAGTGACCGTGGACTCATATAGGTGGATCTCCCTGAGGTTTTGAGCCTGAAGGTTTGTGTATGGTTACTGTTGTACATGTACAACGGTATGTATGTCGTACAGGACCACCCCCTCTGGCCAGAGACGGAAATAATCGCGGGCTGGCTGATGATGCAAATGTTGCTGGACGACTTAGCTTGAAATTCACACAGCTGGCGGTGTGGCTGCTGCTGACCGTCGACCGTGACCCCTGCATTGGTGAATGAATGAATGAACGTTACAGCGTACCCCAAAGGGATCACTGCATTGGTGTTGTCGGACCCGGTGTGGGTGATGTGGCACGGCCCGAAGGCGCTCATGCCAGGCGCGCCGGTAGGTGCATGCGGGTACTGTTACTACCAACAAACAAGTCAGGCACATACAGGGGTAATAGATTCCCCGCCTGGATAAGGGCCGGTAGCCTAGCGCCAGGGCAGAAACAGAATTCCGGTAGGTTTCGGGCCGGTAGTTCGTTGCCCGGTTACCGGCAGGGTCGGTCAACGGGTCGGTTACCGTGTCCATCGGTAACCTGTCGGCAACCGGGTCGGTCATCATACCTCGGTAGGTCGGTACGTGTACTGGACCGATCGTGTAAGCCCGGTGCCAGAGCATCCGCGGGATTAGCCTTTAGGTCTTACATTTGGTATCGAGATCAGTGCCGTACCCTTATGTGGTGGATTAAGGTCGGCGGTTCGATCCCTGGCGCAGCCATTACCGGCCCTTGTGTGGTGGATCAAGAACGGTACGAACCCGTGCTAATCTGGTAAAACCGGCATATGGTGGGGTGGCCCAATGCCTGGCGCCGAGGACGGCTTGCTCCTAAGGGGGGGGAGTGTAAGCCCGGTGCCAGAGCATCCGCGGGATTAGCCTTTAGGTCTTACAGATCGGGTATCGGCCAGGCAGGTGACCGACCGGTCCGATAGCCGTTCGGTCCAGTACATGTATTACTACTGGCCGCCCGGAACTGAGTCTGTTGGTTGCCGGACCTCTACCGACCGACCCGGAACCGGTCGGCAATCGGGATATGTATGCCATAGGGAGGCCCTGCCCGTCCACGTCAAAGACTAGTCCCAGGCATTGACCTATGCACTGAGCGCCGTTCATGCGCCCCGACCCCTTACCGCATGTTCAAGGTCATGCAATCCTCTGCATGGACAGCGCCATTACACGCGCAATCGCAGCACAGATGAATTCGGGTCCACCATGTAACGGTTACATTAAAAAGATGAAATCTCCTCCACCACCTCTTCCACCATTTGCTGGCAACGCAGGTAGTACAAGCCGGCCACTTTGATCCCATCAGTGCTCCCCCTCAGTGTTTGTGCTGAATAATGCTTGGGAGGCAACGCTGTGGCCCGAGGGTCAGCAAGGTCAGCGACCCGGCACAAAGCTATCGCAACAAATTATTATCCGTAGCTACCATTTCACCAGGCATCAGGTTCCTTGCAATTGTCTATGCTGCACTAATTAGCGTTGACTAGCCGAAGACCATACTCACGACCTAAATGGAAAATGGAATTTTACAATTATGAAATAGGGTGATTGTTATGCACGTTATTCGTAGATGCGCGTTGTTTCATGGAGGCCACTCAATAACCGAAACTTCAGGTGTACGACAAGAAAGTCTGGAGATACCACAATCGTCGGAATTGCAACTATCAATTTAGATCTTTGGTAGCCGCAATACGCGGCATCATTGTATCCAGACGTGTGCCACCCAACCCGGCGGCGCACTCTCGACATAGTTTGAGGGTCGCTAAGCAATTGGGCCTTTATTTGCAAAATTGATACAGGATGTATACAATTCAAGCCCCACCGGGGCACCCGGGCCAGCCGGCTGCGCTCATTGCGTGCGCTTTCCTTGACAAGAACTTAACCATGGACGCACCGGACCCCGATCTGACGGTGAGGCCCTCCGCGACAAGCGTCCTTGTCAGTAGATCGAGTAGCGGTTAGCGAAAGGTTTCAAGGATGCCGGCAGCCCTGTTACCCAGCTCGCGCCGTCCGTGTCGTCTGATTGTGCCCCAGGCCCCGGTGCTGAAGGCGGATGACCACAGTGTGCACGGGACGACCGATATCCTGCGCTATGGTGGGTGTCTTGCATATGGAGGACAGCCCAGATTGCGTCGCCTGCAAGTCCCGCTGCCGCACTCCGCCGCACGCCGCTGCGAGTCATCATGCAGCGCAATCCACAGCGCACACGGCTGATCAGGTCGCGCTCATATGGTCGCCACAACTGCACCTCCCGGGATTCAGGCCTCCCCCTTTTCAGTTTCCATGCACCACCCGCCGGACATCCGACACGCCTTGGGAAGGATCGCGGTACCTCTACCCCCAACCCCTTTCTGATGCCTGTCGTTTAATCCTTCCACCCTCCGCAATCCTGTCCGACCCTCTCCGCAGTCGCCTCCCACGGTGTCCCTACCAAGCTCTATCCGGAGGCGCTGCAGGTGATTGCCTTGCCCTGACTTTGCGGGATCGGCACAAGGGCAGGCGCAGGGGCAGGCGCATCTAGCGTGCTGTAGAGCGCAGGAAAGGAAAGGGCGCGCACCCGCGTTGGTAGAGCGGCTGTAAGGCTCATCCAGGTGCTTTGGTCTCCACGGGGACTAGTCCCTGAACACGACGTAGTCAGCGTTTGGAACGGCCGGCGCTGCACCTGCACTGATCGGGAGGAGGGCCCAATCGGGTGTTTAGGCCGTAGGGAGGAGGGGGAGGCCGACCTGACGGAGCAGTGTGCAGGATCCCTGTGTCACGACTGCGCGGCAGCGCCAGCAGCAGCAGCAGCAGCAGCCACACCGGCTGCTGCCCATCAAACATGAGGCGGTGCCAGGCGGGCCCTTTGGGGCTTTGGGCCCGGGCGAGGCTTGGTGCAGATACCTGATGCAGGAGTAGGGGAGCTGTAGCAGTTGGTTCAGCTGGGGTGCTCCTGGACCTGTAGCAGTAGCGACCGCAGCATCCTGCAGGCCCGGCAGCAAAGACAGTAACCATCGGGCTGCGGCGCTGGGCTTGGCGGGGACATTTATGAGTGCATGGTCTTCTGTGTTATGGGATCTGGGTTTCGTCATCTGTAATCCGGAATTTGGGTTCCGGGATCTGGGTTTCGTCATCTGAGTTCCGGGATTTGGGTTCTGGAATTTGGGTTCCGGGATCAGATCTATGTAGGTCAGTATGCCATGATGTCCAGGTCGGCCAGTGCTGAGGGGGCCATCATGCAAACCGCTGAGCCAGAGTCGGGAGGATCGCGCAGTCTCTAGCCCACCGCACTGCCGCCATGGGCGGACATTTCAAGAACTGCACTCAAATGGAGTCACCGGGGCTTGCGATCAGCATTGCTGTGGCGACCAGCCACACTATCGTCCCCGGTTCGCCAGAATGAAACGGCCCCGCGCGAAACCCGTACCCCATCTTGCAGGGCTCCATCGATAAGTGGCTGGCGGTGGCAGCGCGCATTGAGGCGGCGGCGCTGGCCTGGGTGGAGCCGTTCGCCGCCAAGGCGGATGATGCGGTCAGTGGGGTCAGGGCCGGGCAGTGCAGGTCAAGAGCGGGCGGGAAAGGGCGGCGGACTGCGAACTGATGGACACAGCAGATCCTGGAGCTCTGGTATCGACCGGATCCCGGGCTTCGGGAACACCTCGCCACCGCCGGTGGTTTCCGAGGGGGGCCCGGGGGCCGGCACCGCATATCGGTGCCTGCAATACCGCACTACCGCTGGAAGGGGCCGCGGGCCGCTCGCTAACCCGGGCTTTGGATAGCCCGGCTGGGTACCTGGTCGTGTGTGGTTTACGACACGGGACTCGCTTGCACGACCGACTGTGTGCCCGCCCGCGTGTCTCTGTTTATCGAGAAAAACGCCTGAACCGCCGAATCCCGCGCCTGTGGGGGTGTTTTGATGTACGATGTCGTACAGGCCCGTGAGGCCACCAAGTCGGATGTGACCACCGCCCTGGAGCAGCTCAAAGTGGACCTGCTGCCGGGCAAGGAGTACCTGGTGGGTGGGGAGGGGCGGGAGGGGTTTGGGTTGGGGGTTTTGAGGTTGGCTGGATGTTATTCTTGGTTGCGGGTCACAACGGACGGGGTCCGAGAGGCCGGGCAGAGTCGCTATTGGGTATGGATGGCTCCGGGAACACGCTCTTCACATCCACGCACTCTGGCTCACCATCGAGCCAGGGCAGCCGGCCTGCGCTGGCCGACACCCACCAGCATAGCAGCCCCAGCTCAGCCCCAGCACGCCCAGCAGCACAACCCCGGTGGCGGCTCATCCTTCCGCAGCCATTTCGTTTTGGCGGGCTGGTACTGGCCATCTCTTACGTGTGCGTGTGTTCCCAGGGCGTAGCCACACCGCCCCTAGCATACCGCGCACGCCGCCTTCCTTGTGTTACCTTGCACGGGTGTCGCAGGTGGGCGACTCCCTCACGCTGGCGGACGTGGCGGTGGCGGCGGCGCTGACGCCGCTGTCCGAGTCGGTCCTGGGCCGCAAGCTGCAGGCGCACTTCACCAATGTGGTGGCCTGGCTGCAGACCTGCCAAAAGCTGCCGCAGTTCGAACGGGCGCTGGGTGGGTCGGGGTCGGGGTCGGAGGGCTTAACCGTACAGTGGTTGGAGGTGGGGTTTGGGGGGGTTGCTGGTTTTGTTGTTGGGGTTTCATGGCGGGGGCTTGGGGTTTCATGGCGGGGGCCCATCGACGCGCTGGACACGGCTCGCGGCCCTTCCCTTTCCCATCGATCCATGGGAAATACGGTAAAGGCAGCCGGGCGTGAGGTGCATGGGTGGGTACAGCTCGGTGCAGGAGCGGTGCCGCGTGCCGTCCGTCCCAGGTCTTCCTTACCCCCTATCGTACCTACCGTAACACACCCAAACCCCCGCGTCCCCAACGTCGTAGGCACTCCGAGCCTCTGCGCCGCTGAGGAGGAGTGGGTGCAGCCGTCCAAGAAGGACGCGGGGGGCAAGAAGAAGAAGGCCAAGGTGGGATGCGGTCGGGTTTGCGTTGGCGCTGTCGGGGGGAGGACATTTGCGGGCAAGGGGATGATGGAGGGGCCTTCCGAGAGGCTTGGTTTGTGCACGTTTCTGGAGGCCCGTGGTGACCAGGCATCAGGCGCTTTCGCGGGACATCTCGAAGGGCCTGGCAATGGACCGAATGGGTTATGGTTAGCTGGTAGTAGTTGCTTATGGTTGGTGGTTGATGATGTTGGGCGTTGACCGCAACCAACGAGCCCTTACGCCTACGTCACCTGCATGCACGCAGGGCGGCGCCGGCGGCAAGGAGGCAGCCGACGCCGCGGACGGCGCGGACCCGGCCGCCGCAGCGGCTGCGGCGGCCGCGGCTGCGGCGGCCGCCGCTTCCGGCGCGGGGGCCGCTGAGCTCGACCCCAAGGCAGCGGCCAAGAAGGTGAACCCCGGAGCCCTCCCCTTGAACCCTTTCCCCCCAAACACTAATGGGAGCTTACCGTGGTAGCAACTGTGATGTACAGCAGCTACTACCGGTTTGGGGGCGATTTCGCTATCGTGATTGATTGACTTGTAGGGGTCCGACAAGAAGGGAGCAAAGCAGCACCGCCCGGGCCGTCCACAACTGAGGTTCACCTGATGAGCTCTCAGCGCCACACCTGGTGACGCCGGGGCCACAGGACACGATCTTCACTGCGGCCGCCCGAACCACATGAATGAAGGAAAGAATGTCACGACAGCCTGCCGATTGACCTGTGGGGTGGGGTGGGGTGGGGAGTAGGAAATTGGAAGGCATTATTTAGGCGGCGCTGATTGCCGGAGCAAAGGTCCGGTGGGTGTGGCGGGGTGGGTACAACTCGGCCCCTGTCTGTGCGCCTCAGCCGCGGCACCTCTGTCCCTGCGCCCGCCGTTCTCCATTCCTCAGGCCGCCAAGGAGGCGGAGAAGGCGGCCAAGCTGGCCAAGTTCGCGGCCAAGAAGGCGGCGGAGGAGGCCGCCAAGGCCGCAAAGGCGTCGGCTGGGGACGGGGCAGAGGACAAGAAGGCCAAGGAAAAGGCGGAGGCGGAGGCCAAGAAGGTGGGCGCTCGGGCCCCTGGGCCGGCGTTTTTGGCCGGGCGGCCGGGACGTGGGGCAAGTGCGGCGGCGGTGCGGGGAGTTGCGACTGTAGCTGTGCAGCGGGGTGGCTGCCGTACTTTGGGGCTCTTGGAAGAATGCGGGAAAAGCTCATGAGAGCCACAGTGCCGTGCGTGTCGTACAGCGGGGTAGTGGACCGGATCCCCGCGTGATGCCCCACACCTCCCCCACACCTAGGCACCTAGGCCCCTAGGGGTTTGTGGCGACAATCACTCACCCACCCACACTTCCGGGTCGCGCTTCGCCCGTCTCTGTACGCCCGGTGTCCGGTCCATGTGGACAGAAAGCCGAGGCCGAGGAGGTGGCCGGTCTGATCGCGGAGGCCAAGTCCACCCCCAAGGGCGACAAGAAGAAGGTGGAGGGCGCCATGTACAAGGCCTACCACCCCAAGATGGTGGAGGCGGCCTGGTGGGTGTCTCTTCGCCCTCGCTCCGCTTGTCGCGCTATGGGAAAACAATAATCTGTCATGCGGGTTCCTTCCCGCTCGCCCCGGGGGCGGGGGGATTCTCGACTGGAAGAATGTGCCACCGGGCGCCAAAGCGTCGAAACGGCATCTCTAGAATTACACAACACATCAGAGGAGCATCCGTGCATCAGCTTACCGTACATGAAATGTGTGGAAGTATGGGGAAACGGGGACCTGCTTGAGGCGTTTGTTATAGTATAGAGGGGAAAGGGCTGTTGTCGAGGTGCCGCGCGGAGCTAGTTGCCTCCATGCGTCGTGTCTCTCTGGACACCCGCCCCGCGTTCCCATTCCATTCCACGCGACCCGACCCGCACGCGACCCGCACGCCTGGTGTCGTGCCCAGGTACGAGTGGTGGGAGCAGTGCGGCTTCTTCAAGCCCGACCCCACCTCCACCAAGCCGCCCTTCGTCATCGTCATCCCGCCGCCCAACGTCACGGGCGCGCTGCACATCGGCCACGCCCTCACCAACTCCATCCAGGTGGGTGGGTGGGTGGGCGAAGGGCTCTTCAGTGGTGCATGTGGGCGAGGTTGTGCGGGTGAGTTGTATTGTATACGGCGTGTGACGACCTGTCGGGGACCCAACCACACAACCCTCTGTCCTGTCCTTCCGAACTCTTTCCGGACACCCTCACCCCGTCCTGCTCCCCACCCGGGTACCCCGTGCCAACCCGTACAAACCCGTACAAACCGGGTGCTTCTGGGCACTTTTATTTTACTCCGTACAAATCCGTACAAACTCGCACGCGCACGTTCCCACCAGGACACCATCACGCGGTGGCGGCGCATGAGCGGCTACAACACGCTCTGGGTTCCCGGCACCGACCACGCGGGTATCGCCACTCAGACGGTGGTGGAGAAGAAGCTGCAGCGGGAGAAGGGCGTCACTCGCCACGACCTGGGTGGGTGGGTGGGCTGCGGGGTGAGGGGTGAGGGGAGGGATTGGGGGGCCGGGTGGGGTGAGGTGGGGTCGGGGTGCTCGGGGGAGGTGGGAGTCTGATGATGTCGGGGGCCGCTGGGGACCGGCGACCTGCAAGCCCCTGCCTGCGCGGCGGGAAGGCACCCGGGTCATAGCCGGGCCCCTCCAGATATGTATGTGAAATGGAATGGGAGGCAAGAAAACCTGTGGAGGAGGTGGGCGGGAATGGGCGATTGGGAGAGCACGAGTGGAGGTGCGCTGCCGTCCGGGTCTGGGCGACCCAGGCGTGGGTGGGTGAGAGGGCGTTTGGATCTTCCAACGGAATCGATCTATCTTTGGTGTCGGTTTGCGAGGTCGTCGAACTCCTGTTCCTCGGCCCCCTCCTGCCCCTCTCTGCCCTGTCGCTTGGTCGCCTGTCAGGCCGCGAGGGGTTCCTGTCCGAGGTGTGGCAGTGGGTCGACCAGTACGGCCACCGCATCCACGACCAGCTCCGCCGCCTGGGCTCCTCGGTGGACTGGTCCCGGACCGCCTTCACCATGGACGACAAGCTCAGCGTAAGTGGGGGCCGGCAGCCGCATGCCCCCGCTCATATTCCCGCCCATCCCCCCCGTGCATGCCGCTCCCGCTGTCTCGGGAAAGGGCGAAGGGGCGGAGGAGCCGGCGGGCCCCCCACGGGCCTCGGCCTGCGGCGCAGCTCGCCACCGTCCTCCCCAGGCTGCGCGCCGCGTCTTACAGTCGCCACCGTCCTCCTTCCTCCTTCCAGCCGTAACTTGTCCGCGGACGTCTCAGGCCAACCCATGTTGGGTGTTTTCCCCTCGTCCGTCTCTCTCCCCCTGTCGCCCACGTCCCTGCTTCCCCGCCCCCGTGGCCTCATTCATCCACACACCGCTTGCAAAACACGGCTTGCAAAACCGGAACCCCATCACTGTCCCCTTTGCGCCCGTTGGCCCGTCCTCCACTCACTGCCCTCCGCTCACCGCTCTCCGCAAACCTCAATGTCAGCCAAGCCCCGTCCCTCCTCCGTCCCTTCCCCCTAACCCCACTAGTATAAATATATCTGCCAATTCCCTACCCCCTACCCCATACCCCTACCCCTCCGCAGCGCGCCGTGCTGGAAGCCTTTGTTCGCATGTTCGAGGGCGGCTGCATCTACCGGGACAACCGGCTGGTCAACTGGTGCTGCCGCCTCAAGACCGCTGTGTCGGACATCGAGGTCGACTACATCGACATCCCCAAGGTGAGGCCGGGGGCCATAACCCGTGTGCGTGTGTTATTTAAGCAGGCAGAACAGGAGTGCGTGACATGCGAGGGGCCGAGTGGCGCCCAATAGTTTGCCCGTATGTGCACATAATACCCATTGCCCGTGTGCGTGTGTGTGTGTGTGTCCAGTGAGGAAACCCGCACATGCTCACGTGTGCCGTTGGTACATCAGGCGTGTGCTGATGTACAAACGGGTGCGAGGGGTAGGAATACCGAAGTGCCGCGGGGGGTTCGGGGCTGGGAGGCGATGGGTGAGGGTGGCGGTAGCTCGGGGCTGGGAGGCGAGCCAGCTGTCTGTCCGTGACGTGGTGGGTCATGGCGGCACCGCCCCCGCCCCTCGCTGCCCCTCGCTGCCCTTGCCCTCACCATCTCCCCAACCCCGCCGCCTCTGCCCCCTCGACAGCGCACGCTCATGAACGTGCCCGGCTACTCCGAGCCGGTGGAGTTCGGGGTGCTCACCTCGTTCGCCTACCCGCTGGAGGACGGCAGCGGGGAGATCGTCGTGGCCACCACCCGCCCCGAAACCATGCTGGGAGATACGGCCGTGGCCGTACACCCGGAGGACCCCAGGTGGGCCCCAGGGGGGGAGGGCGGAGCGTGGGGTGGGGGGGAAAGGCAGGAGGGGAGGAAGGGGTTGCACGCACCAACCCCTGATAGTCCGCCTAGTCATAATTCAACCAGTCGATGATAAACCCTTCACCGCAGGGAGTGCAGAGGGAGGTGCGTATACGGTCGACTGTTCCACCTCCACGCCGGGGCCCCGGCCCCCGCCCCCTCGAATCTTAACAACCTCCCTAGACTTACCCCTAAATCCGCCCTGCGCCCTCCCCGCCCCGGCCCCACAGGTACACATCCATGCACGGCAAGTTCGTGGTGCACCCGGTCAGCGGCCGCCGCATCCCCATCATCTGCGACGCGGAGCTGGTGGACATGTCCTTCGGTACGGGTGCGGTCAAGGTAAGGGTTTAGCCGGCGGTCCCTCGCTCTACCGCGCCCCACCTCCCGTTTGGGCGACCTTTCCACCAGGCCGACTCCGCCTCCCCGTCCCCTTCCATCTGTGGAACAGGTCGGGTCGGGTTTGTGACTCTTCACCCCCTCATTCCCTGCCCTGGCGGTCGCTCCCAGCCACCCCAGCCGCCCCACTCCCAAAGGTGCCAGTCATTCATTCATTCATTCATTCAGTCAGTCATTCAGCAGGTGACGCTAGGGACCTAGACCCCAACGCGCAACCTTTGCACTGAGGGGTGGAGGCTGCTTTCAAACTGAGAGCCCCCCCCCCGCGGGATTGTGTTCGCTCCTCGGACTTGTGCGCTCCGGCAGCACCGGAGCTTCAATCTGTCTTGACCAATAGCCTCCTTCCCTGCCGCCCCGCCCCCCCCCCCCGAACCGTCGTTCTGGCAGCAGCGCAGTTTGACAATGTCTACCAATTTCCTACACCTCCCCACCCCACCGCGTAGGTGACGCCGGCGCACGACCCCAACGACTTCACGACGGGCAAGCGCCACTCCCTGGAGTTCATCAACATCTTCGATGACGACGGCCTCATCAACGCCAACGGGGGCCCCTTCGAGGGGCAGCCGCGTTTCAAGGTGTGTGCGGCGTCTGTCCAGGGGAGGGGAGGGGAGGGGAGCGCGGAGCGCGGAGCGCCGAGACGAGCTGGGCTGGGTGGTGTGGGATGCGGGAGGAGGGGTACCGGCAGGGGGGTAGCACCTCGGCGGCTCGGCTGCTGTTCCTGCTGCTGTGGCTGCCGCTGCTCAGCAGTTGGGGCCTGCCGATGCCCGCCCTACCCCCGCGCCACACCCGCCCTACCCCCGCGCCACACCTGCCCTAACCCCCCTACTCACACACACCGGACTTCACCTGTTTCTTCACAGGACTTTCGCTCTGGCAGCAGCGCATTTCAGTACGTCTGCCGATTTCCTATTCCCTCCCCCCCGCCACACGCCCCTCAGGCCCGCATCACCGTGGTGGACTTCCTGAAGGAGAAGGGGCTGTTCCGGGGGACCATCGACAACCCCATGAGGCTGGGGCTGTGCAGCAGGTCCAAGGTACGGCGCCGTACGATGTACTGCACTGCGGGAAGGGGGATGCATGGATGCAATACCCGGCGGCTGCCCGTAGTCCGGTGTGGGGTCGCGGCCACCCCGGGACCTCGGCAGAGTTCAGCAGAATCAATCATCATCTCTAGATTCGTACTGGTCCGCGTTGTGTTACACAGCTTGTGTTGGTCTAGACAGCGAAGCCGCAAAAGAGTCACCGAATGGGTAGAAGTTGTCCGGGCGAACCCAGCCCAGCAACCTCGGCCCCAACCCCCGATACTCCCCAACCCCCAATCCGCCCCATCCCCCGGCCCCCTGCTGCGAAATGCCGCCAGGATGTGATCGAGCCCATCCTGAAGCCGCAGTGGTGGGTCAGCTGCAAGGACATGGCGGCCGCCTCCTGCCAGGCGGTTCGGGACGGCACCCTCCAGATCATCCCCAAGGTGAGCCCCCCCCCCCGCACGCCCCCACGCTTCCACATCGCCACCCACCCTCACCCTCACCCTCAACCAAATCCAAACCCAAACCCAAACTCAAACTCAAACTCAAACCCGGTTTAGTTTTTTACCCACACCCTCTACCGCTACCGCACACGCTACCGAGCCCAGCTCCTGTCCCGCCGGTCCCGCAATCAAGCTCTCCTGATTCTGCATGTCTATCACGCCCAGCCCCCCGGCCCCCGCCGCCCCCGACGCCGCCCCCGCCCTCGTCCCCTCCCTGGCTCCGCCGCTCCCCGACAGGACTTCGAGGCAACCTGGTTCCGGTGGCTGGAGAACATCCGCGACTGGTGCATCAGCCGGCAGCTGTGGTGGGGCCACCGCATCCCCGCCTACTACGTGGTGTTCGAAGGTGGGTGGGCGGGCGGATGGGTGGGTGGGTCGGCGGGTGGGTGGATGGGTGGGCGGGTGGGCGGGTGTCGACCCCCCGGACAACTACTACCCATTCGGTGACTTCTCGCGGTTTAGCTGTCTTCATTGACGGACGTAAGGAAGCCGGGTGGGAGGGTGCTGGATGGCTGTGAATAGAAAGAGAACATTGGTGACAGTTGGGGGGTTTGATCGGGGGCAGGGCTGGGGCCCTGGGGTGCTCCTATGTTGGAAAGCGGCGCCGTTGGATATATCCGCCTCGGAAAGGCCTGGGCGTCGTTTCCCCACCCGTCGTCTCCGGCCTCCTGATCCACCTCCTGCTCCTCCCGCTCCTCCTGCTCGCCTCCCCTCACCCTGATTGTCTACCCATCCATTGTATCCCCCTTGTTGTCACCCCCCCCAACCTATCGGACGTTCGCTCTGGCAGCAACGCAGTATGAATATGTCTACCGATTTCCTCCACCCCCCACCCCCCACCCTCCAGGCGAGGACGACAAGGCCTCGGGGCGCCCCGGCATGCCCTCCGAGGACATGACCCGCTGGGTCACCGGCCGCAACCTGGACGAGGCCCGGGCTGCCGCCGCCGCCAAGTACCCGGGCCGCGAGTTCCGACTGGTGCAGGACGAGGACGTGCTGGACACCTGGTGGGTCCAGGAGCGGGGTGGGGGGGAGGAATGGGGTGGGGTGGGGGGGGGCAATGGCTGAGAGCAGGGGCAAGGTGGGGTCGTGCGATGTCTGGTGCGGGAAGTTGACGACAGCTCATCTCTGGCTGTTCTGTAGCAACGCATTCCTCCCCTCAACTACTGCCTTCATCCCACTACCCACCCCCCTGCTTTCCCTTGTGCTGTGGCAGCAGCGCAGTTTGAATACGTCTTACCAATTTCCTGTACCCCGCTTTCCCTGTCCTGCGGGGCGCAGGTTCTCCTCCGGCCTGTTCCCCTTCTCCGTGTTCGGGTGGCCCGAGCAGACTGTGGACCTGGGCGCCTTCTACCCGACCAGCCTGCTGGAGACGGGCCACGACATCCTGTTCTTTTGGGTGGCGCGCATGGTCATGATGGGGATACAGCTCACGGGTAAGGACGGGAAGGGTGGGGAGGGTTAACGCTCAACGGGGTTGAATTGAAAAAAGAAATAAGCCCGAAGAACGAACCCGGGCACACCCAACACAACTCATTATACTCAACGGGGTGCTGAGGGTTAGGGAGGGTAGGGAGGATAGGGAGGGTGTTAGGATGGTAGGAAGCGAGCTGCCCGCAGAGCCCCGTGGACCTCCCTTTCCGCAGCCCTGGCTTGACTGCCACACACCCGCCTTCCACGCCTTGCACGGAGGGTCAGGCCTGCACGTGACGCATCCGTATCCCGTACCCCCGAAGGAGGCCCACACGTGTCCGCATGCAACCCACCCACTGACCCTTCTGGCTCACTAACCCACGAACGCAACCCGAAGCTGAACACACACACACACCTCGCGGCTCGGTTATCTTTTACACACACACCTCACTCAAACCCCTTCTCACCTTTGCCCCTTTTTGTCAATAAAGACAGCGAAACTACAAAAGTGCAACAAACCGATAACCGCCGATGTTGTCATTGACCTTTGCCCCCCCCCCCTCCCTGCCTCCCAGGCCAGGTCCCCTTCAAGCAGGTGTACCTGCATGCCATGGTCCGCGACGCGCACGGCCGCAAGATGTCCAAGTCGCTGGGCAACGTGATCGACCCGCTGCACGTCATCGAGGGAATCTCCCTGGAGGGGCTGTACGACACCCTCACGGGCGGCAACCTGGACCCCAAGGAGGTGGAGCGCGCCAAGGCCGGTCAGAAGGCGGACTTCCCGGAGGGAATCGAGGAGTGCGGCACGGACGCGCTGCGGTTCGCGCTGGTGGCGTACACGGCGCAGGTACGGTACTGAGTACTGAGTACGACAGGAGTATACAGCACGGAGGGGTGTTTTTTGTCGGGGGAGCGGGGAAAAGGGGGGAGGTGCATGTGTAAATACGCCGGGGGGAAACGTGCAGGGAGGATGGGGAAATGGAGGGGCGAGGGTGCGGTTTTGCGACGGCGTCAGAAGGCGTCCGGCGGCAGCCATCTTTAATAGGTTCGAGATCCCGCACTGCGTGCATGATTCATTTTTTCCTGCTTTCAACCCCCGTCTCTGTCTTTCAGGGCCGTTTTCAATTCAGCCCCCGCTGCCGCTGCCTGCAGGCCCGTGACATCAACCTGGACATCAAGCGCGTGGTGGCCTACCGCTACTGGTGCAACAAGCTGTGGAACGCCATCAAGTTCGCCATGATGAACCTGCCGCCCGACTTCCAGCCGCCCGCGCAGCCTCTGGTAGCGGCGTCCTGCCCGGAGGCCTGCCGCTGGATCCTGTCGCGACTTAACAACGCCATCGGCACCATCGTGCAGGTCTGTATGTGTATGCGTGTGTGTGTGTGTGTGTGTGTGTGCGGGAGTGGTGAACGTGGGGCCGGGGGGGCAGACTGCGGCCCGGGCAGCAGACTGCGATGTCCTCCTACCGACTGCCTCCCGCACGACGCGGGCCGCCGGTCCCGTTCGTCCGGGTCGCCCGCGCCCCGCTTGGCCCCCTTCTTACCCTGGCAGCAACACAGTTCGGATATGTCCACCAATTTCCTATGCCCCTTCTTACCCCCCTTCTTTACCTCCGCCTCCTCCCTCCCCTCAGGCCATGGAGGCGTACGACTTCTCCACCGCCACCCAGCGCGTGTACGCCTTCTGGCAGAACGAGGTGTGCGACGTGTTCATCGAGGTGATGAAGCCCGTCATGGCGCTGGACGACAGCCAGGTGAGCGGGCTAGTGACTTGTTGTATTGGGGTTTAGATTATTAAAAAAGAAATAGGGGGTGGGTGCGTATGGGTGCCCGCATCTGTGGGATATGTGTGAGGGGACAGGGGACGACGGCGGGGTAGCTGGGGGGGTCGGGGAGATGGGTGCGGGGGCCCTGAGGCTGATCACGTTGGACTTGGATGAGTCCCTTAAGAGGCTAGGGACGTAGGGAATGGGCTTGCCATAATCGTGCATTTGTCCGGTTGCTGCAGCTGTTGTAAACCCGAAACCCGACGTGCCGCCTGCTGACCTACCGCACCGCCGCAACACCCTCGCCTCCCCCCCCCCTTCGGCAGCCGGGGAACGCCACCGCCAAGCGGCTGACCCGCGAGACCCTGTGGACGTGCCTGGACTGCGGCCTGCGGCTGCTGCACCCCTTCATGCCCTTCGTCACGGAGGAGCTCTGGCAGAGGCTGCCGCGCAACCCCGCGCTGGTGGGTCTTAAGGGGGCCTTGAGGGGGGTCCAGGGGCGGAGGTGTAGGGAGGGCGCAGGGGGAGCCTGGGGAAGGGGCAGGCCAGGGACAAAATTTGAGGGATGTAAGGGATCTGTAAGGTCGGTGTTGCGGCTGAGGTTTCCAGTGACGGGGCGTTTCGGACTGGTGCCGGCTGCCGGGAGGCAAATGGGTGTGGAGGTGGAAGGCCTCGGCGTGCGGGCAGGCGCGCTTCTGTGTTCCCCCCTCAGGGTCACGAGTGTGACTCCCAGGTGATCCGTCCACCACCACCACCACCACCACATGCAGCATCCTACCCTTCGCATGGGGGATGTGTCCTTTTCCCGCCCGCCTGTCAACTCGCCCTGCGGGCCCCTCCCTCCCATATCTCTCACCAACCCTTCCTGCCGGCCCCTCCCTCCCTCCGTCACTCCCACCAGGCGGACGTCCCCAGCATCATGCTGACGCCCTACCCCGCCCCGGTGGAGGGCTGGGACGACGCCGCGGCGGAGAAGGCCATGGAGTACGCGCTGTCGGTGGTGGTGGCGGTGCGCAAGCTCCGGAGCGACTACGGCCTCAACAAGCAGAAGCCGCACCTCTACGTGGCGGTCACGGACGGAGGTGGGCAGGGGGCGGAGGGCAGGGTGCGGGGCAGGGTGCGAGGCAGGGTGGGGTGGGGGACTGGGGTTCGAGTCGCTCCAGGAGGGAGGCAGGACGCCCCGGTTGCTATACCTTACACTCCGGCCAACGGGGGGCCTCTCGTGGGCCTCGGGGACACCGTGTGCTTGCGTTTGAAGGGGGGCAGGCACGGCTAGGGCAGGTGCCGTGTGCGCTCGGGGTCTCTGTCGGGAGGGCTCTCGCGCGGTCCGCGCCGTCGTGCTACCGTATCCGCCTGGCCCCCCAGGAGGCGGTCAGCTCCGGCGACGGCCCGCGGTCGGATGTCCGGAGTGCTGTCAGCCCCACCCTGGACGGACGTCGTGGCTTCACTTCCCGAGGCAACCCTCCTCCTTACGGGTCTCCCATGCAGTAGACCCGGTTCTGCGCCGTGCGCCATCGCTCATGCGCCCGCCCCTCCTCAATACGCGCAGCCGGGTATATACCTCTCCGCGTACGGGCACCTGGGCACCTGTTGGCCGCCTGCTGGGCACTGCTGCGCCCATCGCATATCACGCACTCCTGCCCTGCCTGCGACCGGACACACCCGCCGCAGACAAAGCGGCCATGCTGCGCGGCCTGAGCCGGGAGGTGGTGACGCTGAGCACCAGCAGCGACCTGACGTTGCTGGGCAGCGGGGAGGGCGAGGTGGCGGCGCCGCCCCCCGGCTGCTCCGTGGCCATTGTGGACGAGTCCACCACCGTGCACATGCTGCTCAAGGGCATCCTGGACCCCTCCCTGGAGATCGCCAAGCTGGAGAAGAAGGTACGGCACGGCACGGCACGGCATCGCCCACAGGGAGGCGGCGGCGGCGGCGCTCATAGAAACGGGTGGGCGGGAGTTGTGTTCCCTGGCAACCTCCGTGACGGCGTGCATACCGTGCAGCCTTCAGGGCGTTTGGTTGCGTAGGTCCCCGGGTCATCCGTACCTTGCCAGCCGCGATGTACTGCAGTCGTGACGGCAACGGGCCTAGTTTAAGTTAGTTCTGCCATAACCGGTGCCTGGCCGTTTCTTGCTGTTACCACAGCCAGCGGCCGTTTGACTGCGGGGCCCCGAACTCCCTCCCTCTCGCCCCACCCCGTGCATCGCCTCCTCCTCTCAGGTTGCGGAGGTCAACGGCCGCATCGATCAGATCAAGAAGAAGATGTCGTTGCCGACGTACGACAAGACCCCCGAGGACGTCAAGGCGGGCGACGTAGAGAAGCTGTCCAAGGCGGAGGCGGAGCTGGCGGTGGCGGGGGCGGCCATGGACGCCATGCGCGCGCTGCTGGCGGCTTCATGAGATGTTGGCGTCGTTTTAAGGAGATGCGACTTGGGGGTAGGGGGCCGCGGGGTGGGCTGGGATGGGGCCGGCCAGTGAGGCACTTGCGGGGCAGCGATGTTGGGCTGGAGGTGCCTACGAGGGGTCGTTTTGAACGGGTGGAGCCGGGCGTAGGGCTGTAGCTACAGACGCCGGAGGCCGTGAGAGCGAGCCGGGCGCGCCTAAGCAGGCAGGGTCGTGAGTGAGTGAGCATGTGTGTATGTGGGCGAGTGTTTGTGTGTGTGTGTGTGTGGCCTCAGATGAAAGGGAGGCAGTTTTGTTTGCAGGCGGTGAGGCTGCAGGGCGGAAGTCGGAGACCCGCGCCACATGGAGGGGGGCCTGGGCGGCTCAGGCGCCCGCACCCCCTGGTGGGATAGGGCCGTCCACCCGCGGCGGGCGGGGAGCGGCATCGGGAGCGGGGTCACGCGGCAGAGGCCGCGCGCGTGCGCGAGCGGGCGTGTGAAGTGGGCGGTGACGTACGTGCGGTATGTATCGTAGGAGGGCTCAGCCGCGTGCTGATGCGCACTGCGGCAGTCTGATCTGAGGGGGGAAGCGCCGAGGGGCTGCGCGGGCTGGGCTGGGCTGGGGAGGTCCACGGTGGTATCCGTGTGAACATGGGCCGGCGGGCAGGGAGGATGGGGAAAGGCATCCCAGTGGACGAGCGCCTCGTGTGGTGGAGGGACTTACTGACAGCCGGACGTACACACCACGGCTCAGTTATCTTTTACACCACGGCAAAGGCTGCGATTCGGGTCGTTTGTCTCCTGCTGCAGCTGTGCAGCGCG
Organism: Eudorina sp. 2006-703-Eu-15; assembly: GCA_003117195.1. Taxonomy (NCBI): domain Eukaryota; kingdom Viridiplantae; phylum Chlorophyta; class Chlorophyceae; order Chlamydomonadales; family Volvocaceae; genus Eudorina; species Eudorina sp. 2006-703-Eu-15. The sequence continues at coordinate 92,692 of BDSI01000197.1, forward strand.
CGCGTGCGGCTGTCGGATATCTGGACGGCTGGACTCGGGTGTCTCTCACTGATGGACTGAATTACCGGCATGGCGGCGTGTACGTAGGCTGTCTCAGTGGAAGTCCAGGACCGTACGTAGGCTGCCTCAGTGGAAGTCCAGGACCGTTCAAGGCACGACTCAGTCGATGCCAGCTGTTTAGCGTCCCAGATGTCCGATGTCCTGCCGCCGTGGGATGTCAGATATTGGTGGTACTCACTGCTCATGGGACCGTAGCTAATGACCAGGCCGTGCGCGCTCTGGGATGGCGCCAGAGGTGTGCAGCCCGAGTGGCTTGGCAGGCGGGCCGCCGCCGAAATGCGCCACTCCACCAGCGGCCAGGAAGTGGGTGATGCATCATCAGGAATGAGCGAAGCGTGTTCCGAATCGGGTTTGGTTCAAAGTCCCTGGCGCAGCGTCACCCGGAGTGGTCCGTGTGTTGGCGCATCGTGACGACACCCCGCGAAGCACTTGACACCGTTGGGCAGGGTACGGACTGTTTTGATCATGTTGTTAAGCCTCGACCTAGCCTGCTTATCGCCTCCGATTCCTCACGAAAACCTACCCAGTGAGACATGTGGTCGTATCTCCGACAATCTCCTCGGTGTACCCCGCTCACACACCACGTACGTCACCATGTACATCACCCGCTCCTACCGTCTCCGATGTTTCCAACCACCCAGTCCTCATCACACCCAAACGTCAAAACGCATGGCAACCACCTGCACAGCCGACACTCGCCGCTCGATCGGCGGATGCTGACGTGCTCTCCGCTGGGGCGGGCACGTGCTCTCCGGTGGGGCGGTTGGCCCCGCAAGGAACCCCAAGGCGACGACCCCGTCGCCCCCACGAAGTCCGGCTCCATTACTTGGCGTTGAGCTTGGCTTGAATGCCTGCCATCACCTGCATCAGGCATAGACAGGGTGCCGCATGACCAAGAAGCCCAGGTGCACTGACGCAACGGTACGGTACTGATAGGGCCATCCGAGGGCAGGACTTTGAACTAGTGACAGTTGATACGCATCTCTCCCGTATGATACAAGGCGCGCACCTCTTGCAAGCTGGGTGGCGCTTTGGGCAAGTCCTTGCTGTGGGACTCCACAAAATTAGGCTTGATGATTGTGACGTATGAAAGCCCTGGCAGTAGTTGATAGGATAGCGAATAAATTACAAAACATTATTGCCAACTGCGACGCTGTCTACGAAAACTCCATTCAAAGAGCACGCACAACACGTCCCTACCAGTGGCGTAAATCATAAGGCTCCATACCATGACCGGCTCTTTGTAAACTGCAGAGCGGAATGCTTCCAACAGGCCCATGGTGTTGACGGTTCTTGCTCACGGGCTGCAAGTTATAAATCGACTAGCCTAGCAAAAATATAACTAGGCCGTTTAATTTTTAGCTGTGCAACCTACTCGTATCAACACAACATGCTGTGTTCGCCGTCAGTCGACTGTATCCCGACAGCGATTTGATGTACAGTGTACGGGACATGGACCGTGCGCCCTTTGAACCTTGTTTTCCCGGCATGGCACCAATCGAGGCCACCGACTGCCTTGGGGAAGGTGGTCAGCTTCAGTCAATCTGCACATTGAATTCTCGCGGACGACAGGAGTGTGGTGTGCTCGCGCCTGACTCAGGTGACCCCGGTGCCGCACCGACTGGAATCAGACCACAGAGCCCCTCCAGCGCCGAGCACGGTACCTGCCGTCCCATGGTGGCCTTGCGCTCGGGCTCCAGTCCTCGGCACTGTAGGCACAATCCGAACTGAACCACCAACACTGACAGCCCCTTCCCCCAATTTCCGAGACTCGTCACGCACACGTGCAACTGCTCAGCTCCGGTCATCACACACCGTTCCACCCGCATCCTCACACGGTAGTGAGGACCTCATTTCCCGGTCCGAAGCTCAAATGCCAAACCAAGAGCCAAAACACGAGCCAACCTCCATACCCACTCGATCATCACCAAGTTTCGTCACCCTCGCACAACCATGGCCAGCTGTCCGCTACCCGCCCTCCCATCCCGCAGGCCGGAAGAAGGGTCCCCAAACGACCCCTTCCTTGCCCCTCACCACCGCTATAAAAACACTCTGCGCGCCTTGGCAGCATTCCCACGGCGCGTCTCCCCCCATCCGCATCTGTCCTCTCACGACATTCATCACATCATCGCACATGTCCTCACTCGCAATCACTTGCGCTTCTTGAGGGCGCCCGGCGGCGGCCGGATGGGCACCGCCTTGTTCCGCTCCTCGCGCTCCTTGATGACGTCCATGGCGTCCCGCACCCAGATGTTGAACGTGTAGAAGCAGAAGCCGGTCGCCAGACCCACCGCCGCGTCCAGCAGCGTCTCGGCCGTCGTGAACACCGTCAGCCACACCGCTGCCGGGGGCCGAGGAGGGCAGGGACCAGGGAGGGAGTGGGCCCGGGACAGAGGTGTCCCTACAGGCTACTGCAGGAGTGGCGTGGCCCTAGCCGCCGGATCGCCATGGCAGGTGGAGCGCCGAGAGGGCGGGAGGGAGGGAACAGGTTTCCAACACACAGGCACTCGCGGGGCACGACCCCCCCCGCCGCGTGTCGGTTCCCAACACCGCACAGCGCACAGCGCATTCCTCACACTCCGTATCCCGGACAAGCAATGGACAGCTCCGGACAGCTTGACCGTACCTTCAACCTTGTGACTCATGCGCCCCGCACGCAGCCACGCACCATCCTTCCGTGCAGACAGCGGGAAAGAACGCCGCAGTCCCCTCCCTCCCTCCCTCCCTCCCTCCCCTCCCTCCCCTCCCTCCCCTCCCTCCCTCCCTCCCTCCCTCCCTCCCTCCCTCCCCTCCCTCCCTCCCTCCCCTCCCTCCCCTCCCTCCCTCCCTCCCTCCCTCCCTCCCTCCCTCCCTCCCTCCCTCCCTCCCTCCCTCCCTCCCTCCCTCCCTCCCTCCCTCCCTCCCTCCCTCCCTCCCTCCCTCCCTCCCCTCCCTCCCTCCCATTTCCTGCACCCTCCCTCCCTCCCTCCCCGCCCCTCCCCTCCGTCACTCACGCGAGCTCAGCCTGCCCTGGTCCTTGAGCAGCTTGTACATCCGGCGAGCCACCTGCTTGGTCTTGGGGTCCAGCAGGTGGTAGCGCCACACCCCCACGAAGTGCTGCGTCGGCGGGATTGGCCACGTCGGGGGCAGGGTCAGGTCAGGAGAGGAGATCACTGATGCGCGGCCAAGCGCACCGGCGCATCGGGGAGCACAGCAGCGGGGAGGGCCTCTGTGTTGTGCCCCGAGCGCGCCGGGCGCCTCGCCACCGCAGCAGTGACCACCCGGGGCTCCGAATGGACTCCAGGGAGGCACAACCTGCCCCAGGTCTGTGGGACCCTAGCTGTAGTGGTCCTGGAGTGATCCGAGGTCGGTGGCATCAGCGACTTAGGTTAAGACGGGTCACAACACTAGCAGCCCCAGGTCTGTGGGACCCCGGCAGCCCGCCCCCACCCGACCCGGCGACCCCGGGGATTTGTCAGTCGGGGCACCCACAACCGAAAGCGCCGGAGAGCCCAGAGCACACGGGCCGAGGACACAAACCCGAGGGCCCGAGGGTCCGAAAGGCAGCCCTAGAGCCACAGAGACTACCGTACTAAGGCAGGGGCCGGCGACGCAGCAGGTATCGCCAAGACGGCGACATTGGCTCGATTGCCAGGAGGCGGATACGTCGACAGGGAGCCGTCGTAGACCCCGGCCCCCCAAGGAGAGCCCTCACCACCGCGCACGTGCCCATCACCAGCAGCGCCGCAACCTTCATCAGCGGCAGGACACAGATGCCTCGGGGCTTGCCTGGGGTAGGAGGCGGCATGGCGGCGCCGACATGCAGGACGAGCCGGGTGGTGGGCGGTCCCGGGACGGGCCGGTGAGGTTACTTGGGATGCAATTGTTTGGGAGGGGATGCCTCATGGATGGGGCACTTGGCGCAACCCGAGTCAGGCTCAACGGACTTCCCGGCAGGGGTCGCAGATGCCCGAGGAGGCCGCTGGCAGTCACCCAAGGGTTGTCCCGACCTGACCCCCGCCCCTCCCTTCTCCTTACTCTTTACACACCCACAGTCCCACACAACCTAACAACACCCACACACGAACCCACACACACACACACCCCACACGCACACGGGGTGTTTTCCCACATACACGCGCGCACACACACGCTTATCGCAGTTGTCTAGTTTGCCGTGCCGCCTCTGCGTTCGGTAAGGTTTTGTCCTGCAGGTTATTTGGTGAGTATGTCAGTCCCTGGGCCGGGTTGGGCGGGTCCTTTCTCTAAACACACGGCTGCCTCCACACACGCCGGTGGTGGCGCGCTCGTCTTGTTTTGCCTGCCCCTTGCGTTCTTCGCCGCCTCTCTGTTAAGTATACAGCAGGTTGCCTGGTAAGTATCTTGGGTCTGGGTGGTTCGGGCGGGGTTCACACACACACACACACACACACACACACACACACACACACACACACACACACACACACACGCGCACGCAGCCGGCCAACTCGCCTGCATAGAAGCAGATGTTACCGATCGCCAGGCACGCCAGGAACGCGTACATGAAGGGCTCCGGGTAGCGCTCTGCAGCCGCAATGCGAACGGCAAGGGAAGTGGCCCACGGGGCGGTCACGACATCGCCATGCGTTCCTCAGGCGCTGCCCCCCCTGGAGGGCCCGGGGCTCCTTGGACGAGAAGCTGCCACAACCCGAAACCCTAGAGCGTCCCTCCCCTAGAGCAGGGCCCCTTCGCACCCTCGAGATGCAGCAACACGACGGGCCCACAATCGTCCCTCTGCTGCTGGCAGCTGGGACGTGCCGTACACAGGGCCCATTCAGCTCTGAATGCGTGTCACCCAGTGGGCGGAGTGCGATGCGATGCCGCGGGACAGCTGACTGGCAGCCGGCCTGCTGGGGCGAGCAGGCGTGCGCCGGCCCACGGGTCACGCAGCAGGCCAGGACCGGCGCCCGACATGGGGTCCACAATGTCGGGCATATCGGTGACGGGCTCCGCGACCTCCCGATTGCGACTTTCCGTCACCGCGACTCCTGGCACGGTCGCTCAAAAGTATGCGGCGTGCCGTCCGCGTCCGAGGCGGCGCCGCCAACCACCCTCAGGCTCCGTAGGTCGCCTCTCCTCCATGTGCGCGGGAGGGCCTGGTGCCCAACACCCACCGGGTGATATTCCGGGCGGTACGCGCGGGCACCCAGGATGGTCCCGGCCCGGGACCGAGTCCTCCTCCCCGCGCCCATCGCTTGCTGGCGTCACCGTGCGCCCCTCTGCCTGGTCCTGTGCTGTTCTGTTCTGTCCTGTCCCGTTCTGTGCTGTCATGCTGTCGCCGCAGCAGCCGCACTGGCGGCGGCGCGGTTGGGACTGTCCGTCCGGGTTGCGGCGGAGGCAGGTGCGGCTGACGTCAGTCAGCACGCGCCCGCGAACGTCACGTCACGTGCGTGATGGATTGTACGGACGAGATCCGCGTCATTCGCTCGCGCACCCCCCGTGGTGGCGGCATTCGGTATAGCAGTACAGTCGTACGTCTTAAGCGCCTGTGCGACCTGACTGCCCTCCCATGACCCCTTCAATCAATCCGCTGGATCGCAACCCGGGGCTTACCCTCCATAACCACTGGGATGAAAAACCAGGCCACCTTGAGGAGCACAATTACGGACTGCGATAGAAAGTGGGCAAGGGGAGGGACGGGGCGGAAAGGGGGCTCGCAAGGGAAAAATTGGGCATGAGGGCCGCTGGCGGCGGGGAAGGGCTTCGACGTGGCTGGGGCAGAGGCAGGCGCACCTGCAGTTGGTGCAGGAAGTACGTCGCGGACATGTGGACGGCCATGCGCTTGTACCCTGCGTGGGCGGGAGGTGCCCAACAAATCTGATCGGAGGGTGGAGTCGCGCTGGCGCTTGCTCCATCGTGATGGCGTTATGGCCCGAGGGACAGCTGGCCGACCAGCAAACATCGTGCCATTCACTTACGGTCCTCAACAATTTCTCGATATGACCAATCTGATCCATCCGTCCCTGCCTGCAGCGCCACAGCATCAGCATAGTCAAGCTACCAGGTCAGACGACTGACCAAACCCCCACATCTGCGGTCCTAAGCAGTTTCAAGCAATTCTCACTGGTCTCGGCGGCATGGCTTTGAATGAGTTGCGGTTGAAAGGTGAACGAGTCCGTATGTATGTGCGAAATAGCACAAGACAGGTCGATCAGGATGTTTGCAACCCAATTGTGCAAGCTGATAAACTAATTAATAGGCGAACAACGTAAAGTGTGAAGATGCTCGTGGAATTTTCTCACGGTTAGTGATAACCGAAAGGTGGTTGTGGTACGTCCAACGAACGCAGCCAGCAGGAAATTACGAAGCCAAGACGCTCCGGCCAGAGTTGCTGATATAGAAAGTCATAATGGATACCCACGGAGGTGGTAGCCCGCTCCCCGTTGCGGCTCTGTCGCTCCACGCATTCGCACCCAACAGCGTGTGCGTGAAGCACTCCGCGAGGCCTTCAAAAGGTGAGCATGTAGTAAATACGACATGGCCTCACTCGCCTCTCAATCCCGCAAGCTTTGCTCGAGGCCACGAGAGAATTTCTCACGAGAGCCCTACTCGGCCGCTCCCCTCTTCCGTTTCGCTGATGGTTGACTGCCTTCTCAACAACCAACAGCTGCCGGTCCCAGCCCAGTAATTGGAGCCCGCGATGGCGTTCGCAGCTACCCCATCGACGCCAAGCTGGCCACCGACGTGCCCGCAGCAGCCGCAGGCGAGCCCCGGACGCAGCGCCAGCCCAACGCCCTGACGCGCCTGATCGTGGCCATCCCGGGCGCTCTGAGCCGCATGGTCAACAGCCCTCCATCTCGGGTAGGTGGCCTGCCTCCGCCTCCGCCTCCGCTGCTGCCACGCTCAACCCTAAAACAACCTTGTACAGGAAACTCTCTCGGCTGCGGCTTTTTGGGGCGGGGGAGACTCTGCCTCGCCCCATCTCGCCCCTGCCTCGAGCGTTTCCTCGGACGAACACACCCCCACGCAGCCAGCTTGGTGCCCCCGAGGCATGTGGGGGACCTGACACTGACACTGCGTCTTACAGCGCGTCGAGTGCTGCCGTTGCTGCTTTCCGCCTCCCTTTCGCCAACGTCGCTCTCCCCCCCAGGTGTCCTTCACCGGCCCAGCCCGGCTGTCCGACATGCGGGTCTTCCCCTCCGTGGTGGGTCGGGCGGGGGCGGGGGCGGGGGCGGTGGAAACGGGACAACCAGTCCAGAACGGGTCGGGCGGTGGCGGTGGCGGTGGCGGGATGCCCCTCTTGGGGGCCCCTCTGGAGGGGCCGCTGGAGGGGTGATGGCGATGGCCTTGGTAGGTCGGCTGGGATATGTGTCGTCGGGGAGCTGTCACGACGCGGTACCGCAGGATACGGTGTCGTGCGATGCGGTACGGGATGGTGCGGTACGGTACCGGGAACGGGAACGAGCAAGAAGATGCACCGCAAAGAGACCCCCTTCTGAAGGAAGCGAACTTTTAAGTAACCCGAGCGTGCTTTACGAGGGTGATGTGTGGTTACAGAGCACGTGGGGAGTGGGGCGTACGGCATGTGGGGGGTGCGGCACCTGCGGAGTCCCCACCACCCGGCACGGACGTCGGCAGTGGTGATCAGCAGTGGTCAGCTTTCCGCTCCGCTCCTCCGCGTCCCTCATCCTCCCGCGGCTCCTTCCGGAACCCCGCAGGTGCCCAAACGCGCCTCTCCGGGCGGCGGCGCGCTGCCGGCCGGCGGCGCCGCCCGCAAGCCCGCCGTCGTGTGGTTCCGCAACGACCTGCGGCTGCACGACAACCCCTCCCTGGACCGGGCCTGTCGCGAGGGTACCTCCGTACTGCCCGTGTACGTCTTCGACCCGCGAGACTACGGCAAGGTACGTCATGCGCGGGCAGCCTCGCCGACGGCTTCTGCCACCCCCTCCGGACGCGGCCCCCCGGGCCCCCCACACACACATACACAGCACACTACTGCGCGCCACTCGGTCCCTCGCATGTCACGCACTCCTGTTCTGCCTGCTTTAATAACACACATACACAGCACACATATATGCGAACAACCTCCACCATGTCATGTCCTGCCTTGGGGCAGTCCCATGGCCCAGTCTCCACGCAATGTCTCCAGCTGCTGCTGCTCCCCCTCATTTGGCACCACTCGATATCGTCTGAAACCCCACTTCTTATTCTAGGGGAGTAGGGGTTTTGCTTTGTCTCCCTCGCCACCACCACACCTCGTTGACCCGTCAAAACGCCCTCGAAACCCCATTTGGACGGGATCCCTACCTGCGACCCCCCAAACGCCCAACTGCCAACCGCCAACCGCCAGGCGCCCAACGGCTTCGCCCGCACCGGCTCCGCCCGCGCCCAGTTCATCCTGGACGCCGTGTCCGACCTGCGCACCCGGCTGCGGGCCGCCGGCAGCGACCTGCTGGTGCGGGTGGGGCGGCCAGAGGACGTGGTTTCGGAGCTGGCGGCCAGCGTGGGCGCGGGGGCGGTGTATTGCCAGGCTGAGGTGACGGAGGAGGAGGCGGCCGTGGAGGGCCGGGTGCGGGCCACCCTGGAGCGAGATGGCTGCGAGCTGCGGACCCAGTGGGGCGGCACGTTGTACCACGTGGAGGATCTGCCGTTCAAGTGGGTTTGGACGAGCCAGAGGGAGGGGGAGAGAGAGGGGGTTTGGACGAGCCAGAGGGAGGGGGAGAGAGAGGGGGAGAGTGCCGTGCGGCTCTTCGTGCCGCTGTCCCTGAAACCCTGAACCGTTGAACCCCGTGCTGCCGGCCTGCTCCTGTGCCGGTGGATGAAAGACCAGTCCAGGGGGCCACGGCACTCACCACCCCGACCCCACCAATGTGCGAATCAAACAGGAGCAGCGCCCCAACCCCAGTCATCCATACATGCACACGGTTATTTTTGCTTAAGAAACGCAGCTGTGCGCATGCGTGTGTGTGCACAGGATGCCCGCATTTGCCGCTGCCAACTGTTATCGCCGCCGCGCATGCCCTTCCCTCCCCTCTCCCTCCCCTCCCCGCCCCGCCCCGCCCCGGCCCCCCTTCTCAGGCTGTCCGCCATGCCCACCAGCTACGCCGACTTCCGCGCCCGCGTGGCGGGTCTGTCGGTGCGGCCGCTGGTGGCCTCCGAGAGGGGCATCAAGGGGCTGCCGCAGGGGGTCAGGTGGGGCCGCGGCAGCAGACCGGAGTGCAAAACCCACATCATATAACATATATTTATGTATGAATTTAGCGAGGTTCCCGCCAGGACAACATGTGTGTTTAGAGAAGAGACCCGCCCGACCCAAAGCAAGCACCAATATACTTACATGTGTGTAGTTGTGTGTAGTTGTAGTTGTGTGTGCCGTACCGAGTACGGGTCCGTGCGCACGTCACCTCGGGCTGTCTCCTCCTCCTTTCCTCCTGTGCCTCACGTCGCATGATGTGTCACTCCTGTTTCCCCCACCCGCCCACCCGCCCGGGTCACCGATGTGCGCGTGCGACAGCCTGGAGGCGGGTGAGCTGCCCTCCCTGCAGCGGCTGGGCGTCTCCGCACCGCGCCCGGCGGCGGCGGCCGGTGCCACAGCCGCCGGGGGCTTCGGCGCGGCGCCGGTGTCCCTGTCCCTCGCCGCTGCCACCCAGGGGCTCAAGGGCGGTGAGACGGAGGCGCTGAAGCACCTCAAGGCCTTCATGGACGAGGTGGGGCGGGCGGGCGCTGCTGTGGCGGTTGGTCGTTGGTAGTCGTTGGTAGTTGGACAGTGAAGAGCTCTGAAGGCCTGAAGTCTGGACGCAGGAGAGCTGCCCGCGCGCATGTGTAGCGGTTGGTAATTGCTTACCGTACTAGGAGCAGCTGGGGGGGGGGGTGGCGGGCGTGAGGCCCCGACATGGTCCAGGTGGGGGGTTGCGACTTGGAGTGCCGGGCCGGTGATACCGTTTGCCGTTGGTGGTTGTCCGGAGGCGCTCCGCTACGGCGGCCGCCGCAGTCGTGCCTGGCCTCTGACGAAAAGGCGTCAGATCCGGACGGGGGCGCGGAAGGAACGAACGGGGAGGGAAGTCCGCTGCTCGTGGTTATGGCGACCATTGGCACGTTTGGCACGTTGTTCCCCTTGCATGGCCGGGTCGTGTGTCGTTTTTCCTTTTCTGTCCTTCAAAAATGCCCAAGCATGCGTTTTGCATCGGGCCCGCCCGGGGATGCCGTTCCTGCCTCCCCGCAGCTCAAATCGGCGATGTCCAAGCAGCAGCAGCAGCCGCGGCAAGGCCGGGGCGCCGCCGCCGCCACAGCCGGGGCGCCCACCGCCTCCGGCCCCGGCTCGCGGTCCGACTCCTTCTCCTGCCGCATCTCCCCCTGGCTGGCCCTGGGCTGCCTGTCACCCCGCCGGATGTACCTGGAGATGAAGCAGCACCTGCCGCAGCAGCAGTCCCTGCAGCCGCAGCCGCAGCAGCCGCAGCAACGGGCCGGCGACGCAGCGGCTGCACCGGCAGCGACGGCTGGCCCGGCCAACTGGCTGGTGTTCGAGCTGCTGTGGCGGGACTTCTTCAGGTGCGGGATTCCTGGGCTCAGTCAAGGGGGGATATAGGAATTGGTAGACATATAGGGGGGTTGAGCTGACAAAGGTGAGAGGTGGGGCGCCCGACCGGGTCTGTGTCTGCACGCGTAAGTGTGTCTGCAACAGCACCCCCTCGTACGGTAGTGTGTATTGCCTTGAGGGCCTTCGTGTATATCTGGGCGATGCGGGACAACGCCCCGGCCGATTGCCAATGCCGACACGTGTGATGAGACCGCTCGGCCACTCGGTGCGGTCCTCACCGCCCGTGCGCACGCATGTGTGTATGCATGCGTGCAGGTTCGTGAGCCAGAAGTACGCCGCCAAGCCGCGGAAGGCGCCCACGGCCGCGGGAGCCGCGGCGGCGGCCGCCGCTGTCCCCCGCGTGGTGGTCCGCTCCGCGACCGCTTCCGCGGCGGTGCCGGCAGCCCCGGCGCTTGCGCTTGCGGCGGCTTGAAGCTGTACCGGGGCCTGGCCTCACCCGGCAGGGCTCACCCGGCAGGGGAAACGGCCCGCTGGATGCGGTGGACCTGTGTGATCTGGGGCTGGGGCTGGGGTGTGGACTACCTCGTGGGGCCACCCCCGCGGGTAGGGGTACGGGGTAGGGGTACGGGGTAGGGGTACGGGGTAGGGGTACGGGGTAGGGGTACGGGGTAAGGGGTGGGCCGGTGGTATGGAGGGACGTCTTCACGTCGGCGGGCTAGCGGGACACAGCCTACGTTGGTGTCAAAGATCAAAAGCGGTGGGTGCGTTCCTGATTACGCGGCGGAGGGCAAGCCGCCCAAACGCGCGGGGTTCCAAACCGAAGCGCAATTGTGGGGGGTCTGGGTGCAGGCCATCTTGTGCAGGAGAGGCGGCGGAGGGCGCAGTCCGTTCGCTCACCCAAACACGGGCCCTACCCAGCCTCTGGATATCCGGGATAGGGTTGGAGCAATGGTCCTTGTGATAGCTAGGAGGCGCTTGCCTGTACATGCACATGTTGGGCGTCGTGATGGACCGCGCGCTATAGGGTCAACTTCGGTGCAGCTGTCATGGAGGGAGATTTCGTTCGATCGGATAGATATGGTGGCGTTATATTCCCTTGCTTGTGGTGGCTTCGAAGGCGGGGACCGGAGGTCGTTGTGCCAGTTGGTGGTCGGGCGGCATGGCTGTAGCGGTCCCAGCCCAGGGACGACCTGCGGTGGGGTGGGTGGGTGTCTGGACGGCGATGTGCCGGGTCACAGCTTGGCCGGCAGGCACAGCCTACAGAGCAGGGGGCAGGCGGGATTCTTGGGGGTTGAAGCGAAAGCAAAGGGACAGTTTGGGGGCCACATCAGATGCCCTGAATGCGGGACGGAGATGGCCCACGGCAGTTGGCAGCTGTAGCGTGGTGTCTCACGCTGGCCCGCGTTCTAAGTCCTGTCGGTCGTACTGGGTCTATGGACCTCCCCCATCCCCGGCAGTTGTTGACGCGCTAGTTCCTCGTCCTCCTCGAGCAACGTGGAGCCGCTGATGGTGTTGAGCGGGCACAGCGACACCCGCGCGAGGCGGCTCTGGCGCTGGGGCTGGTCAGCGGAGAGGAGTTCGACCGACTGGTCCAGCCCACCCGTGATAGTCTTAAGCAACGGCCCTGGGGTGACGCCCGGGGCTGAGATGACGTTGCACCTTTGTCCGAAGCGGTGCCTCGGCGCACCAGATCACCGAGGTCCTGAGACCTCCACCTTTCAACCACCGCCGCGGGGAGCTTGCACCTGGCTTGCAAACGGCGCCGCAAATGGAAGAGGCTGTCGCCAACTTAAGCTCATGCGGCTGTTCAAGGAAACGAAGTTGGTGGGCTTGACATAGCACAGCACGGCATGTGGCGGACATGCCGAGGCGGCCATGCGCTGCACACGTAGGGCACCAGGTTAGTCATGCAGGCCAGTACCGTATAACGGCAGCCAACGATAAGTTGGTACAGGTGCTTGGCATAGTTTTTCCAGGTTCCGCTTTGATGCACCGTGAGGTGAGTTGGGGTCTTCCCGTACGAAACGACAACCCAGCCAACCAACGCGAAGCCGTCCGGTGCTCCAGTCGCCGATGCCAAGGTGAGCGACGTTGTGCGTAGTCACATAAGGCGTGCTTATAGCTTCAGAATGGCAGCCATCAACTTGTGCACACCAGCAGACTTGAAAGTTGAGAATCATAAAGTCGGTTGGATGGCCGTTAGGTTGCCGTAATGCATCAACGATAACCGTCGGGAGGATTCGCGGACTCGCTGTGCGCTGCCCGTCATTCAAAATTGTTCCACATGCGCTGGAAGCTGCGCATTTGATTTAGCCTCAAGATTGTGCTGCTTTCTGCTGGTGTGCAACTCGCTCTTCCGGGACTTTAGAAAATGTCGATGTTTGGCGATGATCCAGAAAGGTGCGTGATAATATGAAACTTATATAAAAACTGAACACCGGACCCGAAGCGGGCGTCAGCAACGCAACCATGCACCGATTTACAGGGAGCAGTTCTTCGAGATTGCGCGGCAGCAGGCTCAGCGGGAGTTCGAAGCCGATAACTCAAATGTTCAGGTGATTTCCGTGGAATGCGTCCAGAATCAATTTGCATTGTTCCTCAAATAACAATGTTGGCGGCCGCAGGCGCTGGTGCGCTGGGGAGGCGCGCTGCTAGAGCTTGCTCACTACAAGCAAGGGGATGAGTCCGCTGACACCATCAAGGAGGTGAGGAACAGTTCTTGTTCCTGCGGCAGTTAAGACGTCATGGGTCGCGGATCTCGATACTCGGTGTTTGCCCTTCCGCCTGGCAGGCTATCGCCAAGCTTCAGGACGCGATATCGCGTGACAGCGACCGCACGGATGCTTACTGGTGCTTGGGAAATGCGTATACTTCTCTGGTATGTGCCCGGTCCTTGGGTCGTGTGGTGGGGACCTTGATCTGGGTTTCAAGGCTGCCGCCCGCCTCGACCGGACCTGTTCCCGTTTGTGCTTCCTGAAATGGCTGTCGGCAATCGGTGAATGCTTTGGTGCTACCGGTTGTCATTTGATGGGGTAGAGCCATGGCGCGTTGTCAGTACAGACTGACGGATGTGAGGGCGCGCCGGGCGACGTATGCTGACCGCAGCCAATCACTCACTCAACCTCGTGGATCCGCTCGTGTACGTAAGTTTTTCTCTTCCCGCCACCTGCAAACGACTGAGTTCCGGTACCCACCAGGGGTTTACTCGGCATCCAAAGCACTGACGCACGGCTGTTCCAAATTTGCTTGCGGTTTGACATTGCTCGCAGGGCTTCCTCTGCCCTGATAAAGCCAAGGCCATGCAGAACTTCAAGGAGGCCTCCAAAGCCTTCAAGCACTGTTACGACAAGGTGCGAGGGGACTCCGCGGTGGCGCGGACACACGCGCCCGGGGCCCTGGGGTACCGTAGGGACTGGGTTCGGGGTCCCTACAGGCATGGACTGGGCCCAAGGGACCCAGCTGCCGCTGAAGGCTCATGTGCTGGAAGGCACCGGCACTGCCCGCCCTTCCGTTCTGAGCTGCCCACCGGCTGTTGTGGGGTACCTTGCACCAGATAGCGAGGTCTGGGTTCGGGGCCCTTGCGCATACGGCTGACCTCGATGCAGCGTCATGCCGCGTCGCCGGACCCCGGAACTGCCCGACCGAGACATAACCTGCCCGGCCCCGCTTCACATCTGGGGCCAACCTGCAGGAGCCCTCAAACGAGACTTACAAGAAGGCGCTGGAGATGTGTGAGAAGGTGGGTGGTCGACCTTCGTGGGTGGGTGGGCGGGTGGATGGGTGGGTGGGCACGGAGTGGACTGGTCGACTTGGTAAGCGCTGGTTGGTGAAATCGGGTGAAAGGAAGAATGGGCAGCTAGGTTCCGCAACTCCGCATTCGTGACTTCCTTCTTTGGGAGGACACACACACACACACGGCTCAGCTTTTCTCCTTGATAACACACACGGCCTCTTCTCTAAACACACACATGGCCTCCTGTCCACTCGGCCTTGCACGTGACGGAACTCCGCTCGGCTCGCTGTCCACCGTTTCGCGCCCCGATCAGGCCCCGGACTACTATGACGAGATCCAAAGCCATATAGCCCAGAGCGGTGAGGCCGGCGGGGGCGGCGGCGCCTCGAAGAAGGGCAGCGCCGCCACCTCGAGCGTGCCCGAGTGGGTTTGGGACATGGGCGGCTGGGTGCTGCTCGCGGCGGCCGTGACGGGCGCATTGTACATCGCCAAGGCGACGGCGCCGAAGGCGGTTGCGGCCGCGGCTGGGGCCTCCACGTGAGCCCCTCCATCGATTTGATGGCGGCTGGGGTCCCGGCGGCCCGTTGGCCGATGGGGACGTCCACAGCGCTTAGAGCTGCAGCTCTGCTGAACAAGGGGCTCAGCGGCCTGAAGCAGCCGGGAGCTGAGGCGGCAGGCGGAACATGCCTTTCGGTGCTGCCCATGGTGATGTCGTACGGTGTCGGGGAGGTCCGCGGACATCCACCGGCGGCCATCCCACCGGACCTCCAAAAGGCTGTTCGGACACCTCGTCGAGCTGGGAACATGCATGGACGAATGCAGACAGCATTGTACCCCAACTTGACTCCGGAATCTGGTGTGGTTCGATTTCGCCTGGCCTTGATTCCTTTGAGAGCAAGTTGGTATGCGGGGTATTCTTTGCGGGCAGCGACCCGCATGGGACGTTGCAGCACGGAAGGCCAGGGCCCACATAGTAAGGCGGCGATCGGGACAGTCGGGGAGCCGTTAGGAGATGCGTCGACATGTCGGTGGTTGGCCGTGCCCGAGCGGGCAGGGATGTGCGGGGGGCGCTGTTACGTCGGCGCATCGGTTTGTGTGTGTTAAAAAATAACTGAGTCTGTTTTTGTGTGTGGGGGGGGCAGTTGGTTTCGGAGATGGGTATGGCCCGCCACCTGGCGTCAGGGGTGCAGCGGCGGCAACTGGCGTGTCCTGCTAAGTGCTTCGGTTGCTTCAACCGTCTGGTATTGATGAGTCGTTTGGGGGCGTTCGGCTTGCGAGAGGTCAGGAGCAGCAGGGCGGCCGCATGATCGTGTTGCTCCGGGTGCTCCCTGGGGACTGAAGTCCTCCTCCGGGCGGGCGGGCGGACCGGTGCAGGGCTTGAAGGATGCGGGGCGAGGTTGAGGACCGTATGCATCCGAAGGGTGTCTGGTGCGCGTCTGCAGCCGATGTGACGTTTTCGCCCTCCCTGAAAAGGCTGTCCATTGAGTTACTGATGGGCTGGCTTGTGTTCAGCAGCCAGCCAAGGGCGCTCTTCTGGTCTGGTTCAGGACGGTAAGCAAGACGGACAGCAGAGTCTTGCCGCAACTTATAACCCCCTCCCGTTGCCCTGTGGGTGGATGGGAGTCATCTTGTGCGCCCCTGTGTTGACCTGGGGTTTGGGTGACGGGTGTGATCCGAAGGCTGCCGGGAGGCGTAAAAGATGCGTCCCGAATGTGTACACGAGCGCGCCCTGGGTCTCGACATCGGAATGCGGATTCTCGGAATGATGCTACGCCGCGCGGTCGCAAAGCACCTTCAGGTGTTACCTCTCCCGCTCCCCGTGCAATGCCCGCGTTCCACTCAGCGGCCTCAGCTTGTGTGATACGGTATCTCAAAGCATCGTAGCTTACAGTGCGGACGTGGATGTCCGGTTCCCAGCAGTGCATGAACATGTAAACCTACGACAATCCCCGTTCTCGAAATTTACCTTTCCCCGCCCCCCCCTTCCACATGCCATACACGCGCACACAAACCGTCCAATTCCGTCACGCGGTTCGCACACCCCGTCAGTACACAACAACGTGGTCCCAAACAACGCTCCTGTGAAACAGAACCCGGGGGCCGGGGCTACTCCGCGGATCGGCGCAGCTCACGAAAGAAGTGGCCGCGGGCGGGTGGGGTGGGTAGGTGGGTGTAAAGGGCGCACGCACCCGCGCGGGAGAAGGAACTCGGGAGGGGCGGTGACCACACCCGGCAAGCACACCCGCGGTGCCCCACCACACCCGGCCCGCCGGGTCCGAACTCAGCTGTGGTGGTGGTGGTGGTGGTGGAGGGGTGGCGGGGTGGCGGTAGCTCGTGCCCGCCGAGCCGCGCCGGCGCCGCTCTCGAATACTTTTGCTGGGGGGGACTGCGCCCCAGAAAGAGCACCGGTGCGGCCGTCCCTCGCGGCCGGTCGCCAGTAAGGACATCATGCACCGTCGCCACCCACATCGCTGCATGCACCCCATCGAACCACCCATGCGGCATCCATCGATCAATCAATCGATATCCGGACGCTCCGCGGCGTGGCGCCGGCGGTAACGCTCCGGTCGGGGCAGGGAAACTACCACCATTGCCATCGCCTGCGGCACCTGTCAAGCTGAATCTCGCTTCTCGCGGCTCAGTTTTCTTAAACACACACAAAAAAGAAAAGGCGTCGGATCGGAGAGACCCTACTCAAAGAAGAAAGATAAGAGCAAGATAGAGATGATATCATCGACTAAGAATCCATCTGTTGTGTCGTTGGTTGCCGACGTAGCCCACCCAGCTGACCTCGCCGTGGCATGGCTTCCCTGCATCGCCCGACCTGGGCCGTCGCCCCCAAGGTCCCAACACAACCGGCAGGCCAGTTCGACGTCGTAAGTACGACGCGAGTGACCCTAACACCGCCTTCCCGCCCAAAAACCCACCTCAGCCCTCCCTACGTCCCATTGAGAGGCATCCCGCACAGACCGCTCCGGTTGCTGCATTGCGCCTCCTCCTCAGGTCATGTCATACGGTATGTGGACTGCCTTCAGAGTCGGGGGAAATGAAGACGGAAAACAAGACCGGCAACGAAGACGGGACACAGCCGCATGCGTCGGTTCGCCGGCGCCTAACGCGCCTCCTAGTGCATCACACATCGTACCACGCACGGCACGGTACGGCCGGTACGGAACGCGATCCAGGGGAGGATCCCACCCGGAACCCAACATACCCGAGCCAAATCACATCCCGCACATTACGCCTCCGCAACCCTTATCTAAGGCAGAGCCACCTACTGGGCTGCTGATGCAGATGCTTCTTATGCCGGACGAGGCCGTTGCGAACACACATACACACACATACACGCATCTAGGCGGATTTCTCGCTAAGCACAAACACATATCTCGGCGTGGTTCTCACGCTGCACCGCAGGGCCGTACCCTCGCGCTCACCACACCGGAGAACAACAAAAGCACACACACACATAGAAAAAAACTCGTCACCACCAACTTTTGACACCTCCTGTCCTCAACGCTGCGGGGGCCCCCAACGGCGCCGATCTCCATGGGCCCCCTGTCTACATTCCCCCGCGGCAGGCAGCGGGCGCGCAGGCGAGCGGGGGCTGGGGGCCTCCTGCCCACTCCCCGTGCGAGCAGCGGTGGGGACAGCGGCCTCGGCTGTCGTGAACCGCAGCGCGCCTGCCCGGGGCGGAGTGGCCGCAGCAGGCAGACGCGCGCGGGCACTGAGGCGCCCTCTGCCCAACCTGCCCGGGAGGGGTACCACAGAAGGAGGTTCCCACCTGGGGGGCTGATGATGATGATGATGATGATGCCGGCGCCCCAATGCCGCGTCCAGTCCGCCGCTCTGCGGAGGACGTGTCCCGATTTTGCGCCCGGCCCACATCCCCCATAGGGTTATACCGTATTGCTCACAGACAAACCTACAGGAGCCGCCGCTCTCCGCCCGTTCTCCCCCGGGAAGCCCTTCGTGGTGGTGGTGGTGGTGGCTGTGGCGCTAACTTCAGTTGAGCGATTATCATATGGAAAATTTCAAAACGGAAAACCCTCGCGGTTCCAGCCACCCTTCGCGTCAACCGCCCACCGCCACCACCTGGCCAACTCTACCTAAGAACCACAGCCTCATCCATTCCCCCTCCCCTCCCCTCTCCTCCCTGCCCCACCCAACCAGCCCACGGATGCCTTGGTCGCGATGCTGCCCACTGCGAAACCCCATGCGGCCTTAACTAAACCTCGCCTTCAACCGCGCAACGCACGCTAGTGCTGCCACCTACGAACCTTGGCCCTGCACCTAAGCAGCGACCAGCCCGGCGACCAGCGCCCGATCCAGGCCAACCAGCTGTACACCCGCCCTCCTCCTCCTCCCGCGCGGTCGGGGACCTCATCCCGTCATCCGGCCTGCGGACCACCGTAGGACGGACAGAGACGTCCGGCGCAGCCCGCAGTCGACCTGCCCCACCGCCCACCGCTGCTGCACCTCACCTCACCACACACGCAGATCCCACCCGCCAGGCGCCGCCGGCATGCAGGGGCCGAGGGGCGCGGCCTGTCCTAACAACTGCCGAACCGGCAAACGTCAACATGCGCGACGTCAGTCTACTCTGTCGTCGTCATCGTCGTCGCCGCCAAAATAAACCCCAACGGAGCGCCAGACGGCACAACACCCCCAACTCACCCAGATATGGGGACGCGGTCATCTGTCCGATACCAACCGTTGGAATCGAACTGCACATATGACCCTGTTTGATCTCCCAATCCAATCTGATCCAACTCGTTCGTGAAACTCACACCACAGACGTCTCTCCTTGCACGAGCGGAGGGGCACAAGGCCCGCCCGGCCCGTTGGGCCGCGGACAGCTGCTCCCGTCTGCCCCATCGATTATCTCGGTGATGTCAGTCGGCCCCCCTCGCCTGCCCCCGTCCCACCCAGATCGCGGCATCGCATCTTCCGCAACGATGCCGCCGCAGCCACGCCGCCGGCTGCGCGGCCCACGCAGCCACAGGCCTATGGGCCCATGGGCCGCCCCCACCCAAGCCGCCTTCCCCGACCCATGGGGCTGTCTCGGGTAGCTGCAGCTCTCCCATCCTCCCACGGGACCCTCCCTCAGGAGCCATAGCCCCGGCCCTTGAGCGAGACAGCGGACAGCCGGAGCTCCCCTTTTTTGTCAATAAAGACAGCGGGGGGGAGCTCCCCCCCTCTCCCCTAGTGACCCGCCACCTGCAGGTGCCACCGACCGCAACCGGCGGTTCCGAGGGTGCGCCACGCGCCCACCACTCCAACAACAGCCACCATCACATCAACAACAAACTGATCTCAGGGTTGGCACCAGGCGGGTGTCCTTCGCTGCACGCCCTGTACTGTACAACGCCATCCCCTCTCGACAACAGTCACCACCGGGTCGGGTCGGGTCGGGGTGGGTCTCTTTCCGGTACCCACACCGCCATGCATGCACGAGCCCCAGAACCTAGGACCCCGCGGCATCGCCGGCGCGGGCCTTCGTCTCGCAGGCAGCACTGCGCAGCGCAGCGCCGCGGGCGGGCCGGTCATGGGCGTGAGGGCGGGACACCGATGTCCCCCCGACAAGCCCGTCCATCGCCGCTGCATTCGGACCGCCCGTTCCCCTTGTCACGCACCCCTGGACACGCACTCCTGGCGCAGCCCCCCGTGGGTCGTTCGGAGACGGCCGGGACTCGCGGCGTGTTCACGTCGTGCTGGCATCGTAAGGGGCAGCGCCTCCGCGACGCGCCGAGCCAGCTCCTCCCAAATGCCACATGCAGTTCCGCCCCATCAGCCTCCGGGCTCCATCAAACCAGGCCCCATCACGCCACGTTGCATCGCACATCGGCACCACCCCGGCGCGCGCGCACACGTTCCTCGCCGCACTCCGCCGCAGCACACAGCGCAGCACGGCCTACACCACTGCCCCGGCGGGCTGCGGCGCCGCCACGGGCCGCAGGTGCTGCAACGGCTGCGGCAGCGGCAGCAGCGGCGCCGGCCCAGGCACGAGCAACGGCGACCCGGCGGCGGCGCCCGCCGGATGGTGCCCTGCCGCCGCCGCCGCCGGCCCCGGCGGCGGCGGCGGGTGCGTCGGCCCCGGTCCCGCTTCCTGCGGTGATGGAAGGTGCCCCATCCGGGCGCCGTAGACCGGCCCCTGTCGCGGCGTGCTGCTGGCTGATGTCAGGCCCGGGAGCGGCCCGGGGGCGGCTGCCGCCGCCGCCGCGTTGGCGCGAGCCTGGTTGAGCATCACCCCCAGCTGCACCTCAATCTGTGTGAACGAGGGCCGCTGCTCCGGGACGGCGGCCCAGCACGTCCGCACCAGCTCCGCCACATCCGGTGGGGTGTCACGCGGCATGTCGGGCCGCAGCCCGTGCGTTACGACGCCCACTGCCGCCTGGACTGCGGTCATGCCCTGTACGACGTGTTTTTGGGGGGGTGGGTGGGGTGTGAGTGTGTGTGTGTGTGTGTGAATGGAATCCCGAGCGGTATGTGGGTAACAGAGAGGACTGAGCTGCGCGAGAAGCGGAATCCAGCGCCACAGGCAATGAAGATGTGTGCATGTACGTGTGTGTGTGTGGGGGGTGGAGTCGAGTAAAAAGCGGGGGCAGAAGCAGTAAGACGGGAGGGATGGGGTCAAGGCAGGCTTGGCCCGCTAAGCGCAGCATCAGCGGAACTGGGGCATGAAGCGTCCTGGACCATCAGGTCCGCCCAGGGTGTTTAGATAAGAGACCCGACCGATCCAAACCGCCCAGAGTGTGTGTGTGTGTTTAGAATTGCAACCCGCCCGCCCGCCCGAGCCCAGGTGGCAATATACTGTGTGTGTGTGTGTGTGTGTGTGTATGTGTAAAAGAGAACTGAGCCGCGAGAAGTAGTGAAGTCCAGCGCAATAGTCGATGTTGGCGACGTGTGTGTGTGTGTGTGTGTGTGCGTGGGTGTGCGTGTGCGTGGGTGGGTGTGGCGCTCTCATTAAGGAGAGGGCCCTCGGAGAGGCGCTCCCGCAGCGCAGCGCTTACCTCGTACGGCAGCTTCCGGGTCAGGCATTCCCACAGCACGATGCCAAAGCTGCGTGGACCGGATTGGACAGGACAGGACAGGGCAGAGGAGCGCGGCGTGAGCACGCGAGGCGAGCGCGGGTGCGCGGGGGACGCTCGCGACTGATCAATCAACTCAATCAATGAATCGATCGGCGCAACCCCCGTCGAAACGGCCAAACTTCCCAGGACAGCGGTGCGGTGCGGGCGTCCTTCCGGCGCTGCTTCCCAAGCGGCACACAACCCACACCCCATCGCGGTGCCACGGGCGCTGTCCCAATCCCAACCACAGGGGCGATGCTCCCGCATTGCGGTGCGTCCCCAGGCTTCACCGTCCTCACCACCAAAGCCCTGGTCCTGCTCTGCCCTGCCCTGCCCCGCCCACCTCCTCCCTGCTCTCCCAGTCCGCTACATCCTCCCTCTCCTCCCCGCGCCGACCCACCCCGACCCAACCCTCCGCCCACCTGTACACGTCCGCCTTCTCGCTGTAGCGTTGGTGGGCCAACACCTCGGGCGCCGCCCACTGGTAGGTGCCCAACCCCCCGGTCAGGACCTGCACGCGGGGCGGCGGCACGGGGAGGAGGCGGAGGCAAGAAGAGGCGTCCCATTGAGTCCGGCAGGCCCCTCCTCCTCCCGGCCGGGAGACGGCAGGAGGCGGCAGGCCGGAGCCAAGGAGGAGGCACGGCACCGGACTCGTATATACCGCCCGAATCCGTCCCGCCGGGCAAGGCAGGCGCTGCCCCGCAGCCCTGTGCTCAGGGCAGTCAGTCTGACAAGTCGGACTCATCGGGACTCCCGCGCCCTGGACGTCCGCCCTCGCAATCAACAATGAACCGACGCAACGGCCACCGGCCACCCAGAGGCCGCTGTCATGCGCCAATCGCCATCCGCCAATCGCCATCCGCCAATCACCATCCGCCAATCGCCATCCGCGAATCGCCATCCGCCATCCAGGCACCACCCCTGTTCCGTCTTTCTCCGCCCCCCTTTGACACGACGCCTCCCCCTGCTGTCCGCTACCTCGCCCCCGCAGCACATAAGGCCCCACCTGGCGGTTGCCGTTGTATATCCTCGCCAGCCCAAAGTCCGCGATCTTGGCGTTGCCGCCGTTGTCCAGCAGGATGTTGGCGGACTTGAGGTCCCGGTGCAGGATGGAGTGGCGGTGCAGCCACGCCATGCCCTGCGCCACCCCCAGGCAGATGGCCAGCAGCTGCGGCCAGGGCGGCGCGCCGCCGCCGGGCCGCGGGCCGTGCAGCAGCTGGTAGAGCGACCCCGCCGCGCAGTAGTCCGTCACGAGGGCCAGCTGGGGGGGCTCCGTACACGCCGCCAGCAGCTGCAACACGTCTGCGAGTATGGACCACGATACCATAAGAGATCAGAGAAGGACATGGCAAAGCGAAGGGTAACATGGCGTTACCAGGCAGTGCCACCGATGGCGAGCCGGGAAAGACGGACGGACGAGACGGTGGGGCCCGAGGATAGGTCCCCGGGACAGCGGAAGCGCGGCCAGCTCGGCGTTGAGAGGCAAAGGGGGCAGCGGCTACGGCTGGGGCCCGGCACTTCCCGGACCCGGGGGGCGGGGCAAACCCTTGCCGCTTCCACTGACACGCCCAGGCGTCCCGACCGCTCCTATCCAGTCACTGGCTGCCTCCACGCAGGGGGGGGGTCCTCGCCTCTAGGGCGGCTTCTTCTACTTACTTGGACCCGTTCCAACGCCTGCCCACCACTACGGCCACCAAGACCACACACAACCGTCCGGTACTTCCATCGTTCGCCGGTGGCTGCGCGACCGTCCTGTTTCCATTTTGCTCTTGTCCATCCGACGCGCCCGTCAGAGCCCGTCCATCCCACGCGCCCGTCAGTGCCCGCCGCCGCCCCCCGGACACTCACTCTTGTGCGGCGGCAGCGCGCTCATGGCCGCCACCTCCCGCCCGAACTCGCGGACCACGTGCTCCATATCCGGACCCGAGGCCGCGTTCGGGTGGGCCAGCTTGATGGCCACCCGGTGGCACTGCCAGTAGCCGTAGTACACCTGACCAGGGCGGAAGGGACGTGGGCACGTGGCCGTGGCGGCGGGCGGATGTGAGGAGAGGCGATGCACGGGTGCACCGCAAGGCCGTGGTCCGCTCGATGTGCCAGCAGTCCTTCCCCTCTACACACGTGCCGGTAATTCGCCACACGCCCTCAGCACCCACAGCCTCCACCCGACATCCCTCATCCTCCTGTCTCGTGTGTCTCTAATGCGAGGTCGTTCTCAACCCCCTGGGTGCGTCTCTAATGCGAGGTTGGGTGGTCAGATGCGATGTGTGCACCCTCGCTGATGAATCCTGCCGCTAGCTCTCGTATCTGTGACGCCTCGAGCCCATTCCCCCGGCCCTACACTCACGTGATCGCCCCCGCCCCCGCCCCCACACAACAACCCACCCACACTCAGCCCTGCCCCGCACACGCACCCGCCCAAAGCCGCCCTCGCCGATCTGCTGCACAAACCGCAGGTCCTCGAACCTCGCCAGGGGTGGTCCCCGGGAGGAGGACGTCCGAGTGGTCGCGTCCGGTCGGGGGCCTTCCAGAGGCGGCGGATACGAGTCGTGTCGGAACAACCCCGGGCCGTACAACCCCCCCAGCGCGCCGTTGGGCGGGATGTTGTGGCTGGGCCGCCGGCCGCCGCCGATGGCTCCCGCAGCCCCGGCGCCGGCGCCCGCAACTGCTGCAGCACCTGGGCCCGGGGTACCGCCCCGGAGCTTCTGCGGGTCGTGAATTGCCAGGGCCCGGAGCTCCGCGGTGGCGTCCGCCGCTTGATCCGGGGGCGACGTGGCGTAATCGGAGAGGCGGAGCGCGTTGGGGCCGGCATTGCCGGGCCCAGGCCCGGGGCCGGCGGGGGCCGCTGTGGGTGTGCTGGTGGGTGAGGACTCGTTGGGTGGGCTGCCGCCCGACACCCGGTGCGGCCAGGCCTGTGGCCCAGCCGCGTCGGTCGGCTGCTGTGGCTGTTGCTGTGGTGGTTGCTGTGGTTGCGGTTGTTGTTGCGACTGCTGCAGCTGTTGTTGCTGTGCTGCCGCGACCGCAGTGGGCGAAATGGACCCCGGGTCGACGTCTAGGACGACGCTGGTGCCGTCTTTGGGTGCGTCAGGCGGGAGTGTCAACTGGTGGAAGGTGCCCGAACCGTCCTGTCCGCCGCCCGCGGAGACGCTGCGGCGCGGGCCGTGGCCCAACGGGTGCTGGTCAACGTGCGCAAAGTCGCTGTAATCCTCTTCACCGTCCTCGTCTGCTACTTGGGAACGCGAATCTCCGCCGCAGGCCGCGGCTTCCAGGTCCTGAAGAGGGCGCCTCGCTGGTTTGTAATGCGTTGGAAGAGGAGAGTGCTGAGGCTCCAAAAGGCTCAGAACCGAGCGCCACATGGCCTTTTGGTTATTGTGCTTTCAGAAATCCTCAAGGGCCGTCGTCTCTTATGCCGCGTCCACCTGGGAGCTGGATGTAGCCGATTGAAGGCACCTGCTCCTCGAGCCTGTGCTTCAATTACTGCTTGAAAAACTGAAAGGGCCACACAGGCGTCAAAGCACCCATGTGGCCCGGAACTCCTCCTTTCGCCGGTTGCTTAAGTACCGGACCCGATTTGACAAGACAGTTCGGGAAGGCAAACAGCTTAAAATATCCAAAAGACAGCTTCCGCAAACCGTTCTGGATAGCTACGTACGCGTCAGCACCCCTTATGCCTGGTCAGAGGGACTCGGTTCTGCAAAGTAGGCAACAATGCTTCAAAGGGGTTGAATGTATACTGAGCACTTGAAATTAAGAGAGGGAAAGAATGAAATCAGTTCGCGTTGCTCGTTGCCCAACATGGGAGTTTTCGTGGAACTCGTCGTGCCTTCCCATCCTAATCACGGACGCTTTTTGTACACAACCACAACAGTCGCGTCCTCCAGTCCTAGTCAAAATAAATATTTCTAGCTTTCTCCCAGCGACCAATAGTCGCCGGAGCAACCGTTATCCCTTGTAGTTGTCGCAGAGAAGAAAACCCGTCTCCATGCATCCAGCGCTCGCAAACCGCGCTTACAGGCCACCTGCTTTTGGAAGCGCCTGTGGCCAAGGCAAGGCCAGCGCACGCTGCCCGGGCCCCAAAGCTCCGGTCGGCCTAAAACCCCCCGTGCTCCAGGCCTCGCGAGCGGACAGCGCTGGGCCTGATGGCGCCCGCAATGAGCCCAGCAGGTGCGTGCAGTCCGCCTGGCTCCGAGCGCATGTCGCCAGGCAGGCCCCGGCCTCGCCACCGCTCTTCGCCGCCGGCCCCCCGGCGTCGTCCTCCCGGGCCTCCAAGATCACACGAGCACGGTGGGCACCTCCCAATCGGTGTGCGCCCGCACGATCAGGCCCTAGCCTCCAGACAGTCTTGACGGGCGGACGCGGCCGCATGCAAGCTCGAACGAATCATGTCACAGTGTCAGGTCGGCAACCGTGGGCACTAGTCCGCCCGCTGCCCCCGCCTCCCCACCACTCCCCTCCGCCACTATCTCACCTATACGGCGCCGATACGGGTTCCCCCCGCGCGCGGCTCCTCCACGTCCTATCTTTCGTTCTCCAAGCTTTGCTCTCGCCGGCACGTGCGGCCCCCTCTCGCCCACAACGCGGCCCAGCCCCTCGCACAATCGCACCCTCGCTGTCCCCGCCACTGCCTTGCCAAGCCCGGATCATCCTCACCCCACGCCCACGCCGGTGAGCTACACCGCCGCCATGCATCGCCCTGACCCGCATAACCTCCCCCCCCGCGTGATCTGCTGCCCTTCACATACAGCCACGGGCACCCCCGCGCACTTGACTGTGAACTGGACCCCTGCTCGCCACCGGCGCCGCTTCCGCAGGCGCGCGCTCTTGGCGGGGGCAGCGGCGGCCGTGCTGCTTCTCGGCGGCGGCACCGGCTCTCCCGCGCGGGCAGCAGAGGGCGAAGGCGGCCTCGCCAAGTACGAGCCCATGGATGCGCTCAAGGTGCGGCAGCGTACGTTACCGGGGCCACGTCGGCGGCGCCGGCGCAGGGCGGCGAATGGCAGGGTTGCGGCAACGCCTCTGTGTGTGTAGGGGGGTTGAAGGTGGGAAAGAGTCGGCTCTTCGGGTTGGCGCAGCGTGGATTCTTCAGTTCTGCAAAGGATCACAGCTTCAAACAGCCCATCTCGAGCATTTTTATGCTTGTACGGATATGGTCTGTCCCGTACTGGCCTGCACGCAGGGCAAGGACTACGGCAAGCCCCGTATGAAGTACAACGACTACACGACGACGCCCAGCGGGCTGCAGTTCCAGGCACGTTCTTTGCCTGGATTGCACAATCTTGTACGGAGGAACGGCAATCTGGGGCGGTGCCGACTGCGTCGTGTCACTGATGGGGGCCTGGGCCACTCCCCTCGTCAGCTGGCTGTGTGTGTATGGGGGTAGGGGTGGGGCGAACACCCGGGAGGGGGGAGGAACACGACCCCGCAGACCAGACACCGGAGGGGGGAGAGGTTTGGGCTGGCCAGGCCGACGGCTCCGCCCCGCCGCCCTCCAGACCGGGTGCCTGGAGCTGCCCCTGCCCCTGCGCCGGGGGCGTTGGCCCATGATGCACATCGTGATGAGCAGCGTGTGTGCGCTTGGAAGCCGACCCATGGGTCAGGTGAACGACACAACCCTAGACCCATACACAACCCCGCAGCAGGCCCTACTCTCACCCAGGAAGTCCTTTCCCCCTTTCCCCGCTCTGTATTACACCCCGCCTCTGTGTGCGTTTCCATTTCTCCTTCCCTGGACCTCCCTGGCCTCCCTGGACCTTCCTAAATTTCCCTGGACCTCCCTGGACCTTCCTAAATTTCCCTGTCCCTCCCCGGACGTGCTCCAGGACATCAAAGTGGGCTCGGGTGACGAGCCGCAGCCGGGCGACACCGTGGTCGTCGACTGGGACGGTGGGTGGCCGAGAGGGGTGTGCGGGGAGCCTACCGGTAGGCAACGATGAACTTCGCCTGACCGCCAGAGCGGGGATCCGTTGAGGGTGGCTTTGCTTGGCTTGGGGGCGGCGCGCTGGTCCGCATGCATACACCCACCATCCGGGTTTGATGTGCCGGCACACAGCGTCGTGCACCGCTGCAAAGGAGGGGCAGCGGCACCAACCGTGCATTCAACGCCCGACGGCATCCAACGCATCCACCCATCACGGCCGGGGCAACGAACGCCGTGGAACCCGGCGTATGGGAGCGGCGGGACCCCCTGCTCCGCAGCGGCACGTCATCGGAGGGAGGCGTCCAGCAGCTTGCAGGGAGTGGAGTGGAGGGGGTGGCCTCTCGTTGGTTTGGGCGCTCCAACGCGCCTGTGTTGCCGCGTTGTCCCGCTGCGTCCCATCGGCCCAAGCGCGTGGGCCGGCGGTCCGGGCGCCTTTCTGGCGGTTCGATGGCATCATGGGCGAGCCGGCTTGCGGGCGGGCTCGATTAGTGGTGGCGACACTCCAGACCGGGCCCTCCCTTGACGGCTTTCGCGGCTCTTTCGCGGCCTCTCCGCAATCCCTTGCCTGCAGCTGGGTCGACCCTAGTCGGCCCACACATTGACACATTGACACATACAAATGCGGCTGTCACCGATGACTGTGCGGTCCACTGCAACTTAACCGATTCCACATGCAATGACACATGCAGGGTACACGATCGGATACTATGGCCGCCCCTTCGAGGCGCGCAACAAGGTACGGCACCGTACGGCGCAGGGCCCGTCGAAGGGGAGTTATGACTGCGGGTGTGCGCGCCCTCCCCAACTCCACGGTCCGCGACGGCGCGAGCCCCCTCCCTCCACCTCCCTCCGCCGTTCTCGTAACGGCAAACGGGCGGGGGATGGATGGGGGGCTCGCGCAACCGCGGAGGAAAGGTAACCAGACAGCAATCCTGGAGTACTCAGCTTGTTCTGTTACGGGCAGACCTGGGTTCGCCCTTGTTCACCCACACGTCGCGCGGCTGGCCTCCCATCCCCTGTGCCGCCTTTGCGATTTCAACCGGGTCAATTACAAGTTTACAACCCCGTTTATGGGGTCCGCTGCCTGTCCGCTGCAACAGCCATTCACTGACCTTCTGGCGACGCCCCGTCCCGGTCGCCCCGCGGCAACGCGCTGTCCCCCATCCGCGCAGCCCAAGGGCAGCTCCTTCGCTGCCGACAAGGACTTCTTCCGTTTCGTTCTGGGGGAGGGCAAGGTGATCCCCGCGTTTGAGGAGGCGGTGGCGTCCATGAAGGTAAGGAGCCGACTGCGGACCGCCGGCTGCGTGCGAGGGCCACCCGCCGCCCAGCGCCCGCCCCAGCGGTCCACCGCCGGCGGACCCTACGGTTCCGCATCCTCTCCATTCCTGTTCGCGACCCCTGCGCCGAATTGTTTCCGAGCTCCGGCTCTGTCTCAGTGCTCGTGCCTCTTTGTGACGTCCTGTGACGCCCTGCACCCCCTTCCCCCACCCGCCGGGCTGGGCCTGGGCAGGTTCCGTTTTAACCTCCTCCCACCCGCCCAACCTCTCGCCCTCCCACCCGTCCGTCAGCCCGGCGGCATCCGGCGCATCATCGTGCCGGTGGAGCTGGGCTACCCGGAGAACGACTGGCGCAAGCTGGGGCCCAAGCCCTCCACCTTTGCCGGCGACCGGGCGCTGGACTTCGTGCTGGCGAACCGGGGCATGATTGATAAGACGCTGCTGTTTGACGTGGAGCTGGTCAGGGTGCTGCCGCCGAAGTAGGAGCTGGTCAGGGTGCTGCCGCCGAAGTACGAGCAGACGAGTAAGTGTAAGGGGTTAGGCCGGGTTGGAAAGGTGAGAGACAAGGGCAAGAAGGAAGGAGCTGAGGGAGCGGGAGCGGGCGGCACTCGGAGCGCCTTTGCCCTCCTTCTCTTTGGTGTTCTCTTCCTCCGTTGCCGAGCCGGTGGTTCTTGCCGGTGGGGGCTGATGCGGTTTAACGTAGGACAATCGCAGACACCGGCCAGCCAGCTTACATCGGCAACCTACTGGTGGGTCGTGGGCGTGCGGCGTTCCCGAGAACGGGCGGAGGTTGGCGGAGTTCCTTGTTTTGACACTGAAGCCGTGGGGAAGATGCTACAGCTGTTGCATGATTGCAGTTGTTGTGGTGTTGAACCTGCAGCGCAGGTTGGGTTGGGCGTGTGCTGCTGCGCGTGTGGCTTGGTCCTCGGTGCGCATCACGGACAGAGGAGGTGTCGCGAGCGTGTGGTTTTGCAGATGACGACACCGGCAGCGTCGAGATGCTGCATTTTTCCCCCGCCGGCGGCATGTGACGTTTGTTGACATATATGTTATATATATAGTAATCAATTTGGTTGTATGTATTCGTACCGTAGTGGAACAGTGCGCGTGTGCTCTCACGACGAAGTGGGCGGGTACCGTAGGCAAGCCGGCCCTTCTTGCAGCGCGGGGTCGCGGGAGTGAAGATTGGGCGAAGGGGTCGGGCTCCAGGGGTGGGAGGGGCTCCGCAGGTATCCGGTGGTTGGGTAGGTGACGCGGCATGGTTCCCAGCCCTGGTTATTGGTCCCACGGTCCCGTTCACGAGTCAACTGCATCCTCGCCTCCTATGTGTGCAACCCCGGCTTGGCTTGGATGGCAGACGGCCGGCAGGCTACATCTGCGGCGCGACTTCCGCTTGTGTCTCTTCTCCAAACCTTCCGAGGACGCCTCCTTCGGCCGCCGACAGATCAAGTCCGCGATTCCCTTCTAATGGTGTGGAGGAGGTTACGCAAGTCAACCAGCGTCCGAGGCCATGTTCCTAAGTGATGCCATGTGAGATTCATCTTTACGCCAACCGACACGGCCTTTGCGTTGGCGCCCCCTGGGGCCAACGACGTGCGGTCCGTGCGGTCCGAAACCGCCTGAACCAACCACCACCCGTCGTCCAAATCACAGCCAGATGCTACGCGCTAAACCAGGCACAACGACCACAGCCTCCTACCTGCATGCCGAGTCGTCAAAACTGGTGGCTCCGTTCTCCTTCCAACGGGCTAACATCACCACCGGGCACATACCGACATTCGCCGCTATCCATAGGCATACCTCGAAGGCCCAATCGGGGCCCTACATCCTGTCTACCGCGCTTCATCTATTCACCGCACCATGTACAACGCATATCAACCAACGGCGACTATGTTCTCGTCTCGCCCGGACGACGGCGGCCCGTGCCTGAAGCCCTGAACCCTGCCGTGCCCCATCTAGCGGTATCCACAGCTTGCCGTAGTGGGCTGCCCTGACAGCACATGTCTTGCACTTGTCCGCCGCCAGCCGGCCGCGCAGCTGCGCCTCACATCCTTTTTTCCTCACGCTCTGCGGATAGACCCGGAAAGGACGGCTGCGGCGCCTGTGCGGCTCTCCGAATGGCCGCAGCCCCTCCCAATCCCCCAACGCCCAGGATCAAGAGGGGGGCCCATACGGACCGCCAGCCTGTCATGACCCCGCTCACGCATCGTCCGGCAGCTTCTGCAGCTGGAACTTGGCCAGGAACTCATCGCCTGAAGCCACGGAGGGGGCAGTCGGGAGGGGCGGGGAGTGGGGGTGAGAATACGCAACCTTTCTCCAAGCTGTCGCGAACGTGAAGGTTGGAGGCATGGGCTGTCGTATCGGTCCTGACATACCAGAATGCGGAGCGCGAGTCATAACAGGCACATGCAGCAGGCCCGGCGCAGGCCTTCTTTCCCTTGATACTGGGCCAGCGGACCCCCCCCCCAACACTAGCAGCAGCCTAGCAACAGGCCCCGGCACACCGGCAGCAGCATAGCAGCAACAGCTCACCGAAGATGATCTCCCCGCCGATGGGCAGCTCCACGTAGTCCATGGCCTTGATCTCAGTGCCGTTGATGCTGGTGCCGTTGGTGCTGTTCACGTCGATGACCAGCACCTTGTCGCCCTCTGCAGCGCAGAGGCAGGGGTCCCAGTTACGACGGGTCCTGGTCCTGCAGTTCCTGCAGTTCCCACCCCACATACATATGCCCGACAACCGGCACCGACAACCTGACGACGCCTCCGACGAGCACCTTCATCACCAGGCAGACACATCGTGCTCAGACACCAGGCAGACACATCGTGCTTCGGAAGGACATGATTCAAAGGGTCTGTGTGTGCAGCGGCCGATGAAATACGTGCGCAAAAAGGGCGCGGGTGTCGGCGCATCGCCGCCTACCGATGGTGAGGATGGCGTGGCGGCTGGACACGGTGGGTACAGGCAGCACGATGTCGCAGGGGTCCACACGCCCCACGTCCAGGGTGCCCTCCCGCAGCACCACGGGGCTGGGCAGGCCCACCTTCTCGCCATCTAGGTGCTCGCAGCTGCCATTGCCTGAACGAAACACAGCGCAGCCGGAAGGGCAAGGGAGACAGGACGGCACGGCATCAAATCGATGGCCACCATGGTAGAGGGCCAACAGGACAGGGGCGCCTCGGCGCTGCCAAAGGGGTGCAGGGAGGTCAGCGTGCCGCACAGCCATGTCCTGATGATGGTGTCGTGCGTGAATGCTCGTCCCGTAAAGCAGCAGCACAGACTTGTTTTGTGCTGTTGTGCGCGCGGCGCCTTGGTTCGCCCGTGCCGTTCTCTGTTATAATCGTTGCCCAGCTGCCGCGCCTCCCGCTCCCGACACCCCGCACTGCGTGGATCGCGATCTCACCTGTGGGCTGCAACACAAGCTTATTCACGACAGAAACATGTGTGCGCCGAGATGCCCGGCTTGAGAGGCCTGCTAAGGGTTAGCGCCGAAAGGGTCAAATTATCTGACGTCGGACCGCTCGAAACCTCCGACACTCGAGGTCATGATCTCTGGCTTACAGAGATCACGCCAGATTCATACCTGGTTTACGAGCGCAAGTGGCAGCCGAGCGGGTTACCGAGAGACGCATGGTGCCTCCTGCGGCAGCGATCCCAGTGGCCAAGACTCGTCCTTAAAAGCGAACGAACGAAAACCATTTTG
This sequence comes from Eudorina sp. 2006-703-Eu-15, assembly GCA_003117195.1. Taxonomy (NCBI): domain Eukaryota; kingdom Viridiplantae; phylum Chlorophyta; class Chlorophyceae; order Chlamydomonadales; family Volvocaceae; genus Eudorina; species Eudorina sp. 2006-703-Eu-15. The sequence goes on from BDSI01000197.1 coordinate 124,942, forward strand.
ATGCCGAAACACAATTGCAAAAGTAATTTCAAAACTGTGCTCGATCACAATTGCAAGGTGTGCCGACTGCGACAGTTGAAGAGCGCGTAAGCTGCCCCTGCTCAATGTTATCATAAAACTGTCTTTCTAAATGCACCCATGCAAACGATATTCTCCATGATTATCCAACCGTATATCTAACCAATACTGCAAGTAAAGGTCATCCGAAAGCATCACGGGAGACACACCTGGATAAATCAGGCGCATTCAACGTATAACGAAGCTAATGCATATATATCATGTTTCGCCGTGTTCAATTTGCTTTGAGATCAGCACGAGCTCCGAGACCGCCTCGTGTGAAAATTACGCGAACATATATGTAGTTTCATGGGATCTATCCGCATCCCAACGAAGCTGCCCGGTAAAATGTTTGAAAGAATGTCCTATAACCTTTGACATGTGCCCTGGATGCAGTCGAGGACCAAGGACGCCGGCGTGACATCGAGAGCTCTCCAAAAGTATTTCGAAATTAAAAATCTTCTCGAATCGTTAAAACAACCGATTGATTTACGGTGGAGCTGCTGTTAATCTGCGAAACAGGCGGAAGGACACTCCAGGCTTGCAAAGTTTTATGCAAGGAGGGCACAACTCAGGGGGGGACAATGTTGTTCATGTACGTTATGATAAAGGAAGTAGCGCCAATGCATTTTACACGTCGCCAGTCACCTCAACGTGGCCGGACCGCTCCGGCGCCAGCATCACATGGCATCACGAATACCAGCACAGAAAGCAACAAGTCATTATGAGGCCGATATGTCCAAAATTGAAGGTTAATGGCCCGATCAGTGCTAATACGGAACGCGACTGAGATTGAAAGGGCCAAACGCGCTGCTGACCCATGGGTCTCGTGGCCAAAGTACTCCACGGCGCTGCCACGCCGATACTCACAATTACCGCAATGAATATGACAATATACGTTCCCTTTACAGCATCGGCGCCCCCAAAACATGATAGCTTCTGGCTCAGCCTGCACAGCAACGCAGGCCTCATACCGATGCGCCTGACACTCTTCAGTTTCGCCTGCTCCTTGGCGCGGCATCTTTGCGTATCTGTGCCTGACACTTAATCGTCGCACACACTGGTCCCAGTCCTGGCCTGACTTGCCTGTGATATTCTGCCTCGTCTTTTCGCGTGCCCCAGGCCTCACCTCCGCCGCTGTGACGGACTTCAGCCAGATGACAAATCTGAAGACCTTGACCCCCCCCCGTCACATGGAACTCCATCGCGCATACGGCCAACACACACACACACAGGCCCACTTCCTGCGTTCCTACAATCAGATCGGTACTTTTTAGATCAGTAGAGCCTCCCTGGCTGGGTCCCAGTTCGCACCGCGCGCCGGTGGTGGCGCGGTGGTCCTGTTCTGCCGTTGTCTTGCCGCTGCTACACCTGGTAAGCATATTTCAATTTTCACTCCATCGCGCTCGGGCTGTGTTGGGTCCACACACACGCCAGCCACCAAGCGCCGCCGCAAACCACCGACAGGCGCCGCCTCACAGCTCAGTCTTCTCATCCGGGTTCTCGGTCACTGCCGTCACCTCCGTCACCTCGGCTACGACCGCCTCCTCCGACACGTCACCCGCCGTCAGCGTCTCCGCCGGCTGTTCCGGTGCGGGCGCCGGCTTGACCGCCTGCTGCGGGCCCGACTGCCCTCCTGCCGGCACCTGATCAGGGTTCGGCAGCTCTATCGGCAGAGGCTGCCCCGACTTGGACACATAGGCGGCGTAGTGGCTGCGGAACCCCATAATGCGGGCAAGGGGCACCAGGAAAGCCTTGGCAGCTTTCCACAGCGGCTCCGGGATCTCCGTCAGCGTGATGCCGTAGTCGGAGAACAGCAGCAGCAGCTGGAGCGGGCTTACTTTGCTCAGGCTGCCGACCTGCAGGGCAGGGGGGCAGGAGCGGTCCGTTGCGATTGAAGCGGTGTTGTAACACAGCACGCTGTGCAAGTGGGCGCGGGTTCGGACGGATGTGAGAAATTGGTGCACATGGGTGGGGAAATCCGGGCTGGCGGCTGGCTGTTCGGAAGCGGCCCTCACGCGGGTGGCTCCTCAGCAGCGCCGCGCAACGGCCGCCCTCTACCGCAGCATGACCGGCAAGGCCTGGGAGACCCAGGTGGCTAGGGAGACACCTTCACTTTACTTTCACAGTTCGCGCACTCTGCTACACTCGAGGCTCGACCCGCATGCATGCCCCCCTAGGTGAGGAATCCAGCACAGCCGCCGCCTCGGCCTCTTCGTGTTCCTCGGGCCCCGCAGCTGCCCTCCTGGCATCACAGACCACACCTGCTGTGACAACGCCGCCACCATCTCCAGAAATCCCTCGTCCGGAACCCCCGGGCTCATCCGGATGTACAGCTCCAGCGGCTCCGAGCCGTTGTTCCAAAACGTATGAGGCAGGCCTGTTGCGCCCGCGAGGGGTCGGGGTACGCGAATGTGAATGCGAGATAGAGCTCCCAGCAGCGGACCGTTAGAACGCCCGGTGGGGACTAAGGGTCCACCTTGTCACGTTAACAGCGGACAGGCCACGGGTGAGCGGTCAAGGCCGGATGGCCGGTCGTAGAGGGAAGCAATTGCAATGACCAATTTGGACAAAATTGATGCAAGGGGTTGGCAAAAAGGCTGGTACGGGCCTTACTGGTGAATGCAGGAGGCAGTGGTATCTGGGCCGGGGGATTGAACAGGTAGCAGACCCATTCCTGGCCCCCCGTCTGGGCTGTTTTAAAGGTAGCTGTGCAGCTGCGAGTAAGTCTCATCAATGTCGGGATGATTGCCCCCACCTCTCTGCCTAGCACGGATGCCGCAGGCACCTTATGTACGCGCCTCGCAACGGACACACAGACAAACATATGCGCTCGCGTCGGGATACGGGTCCACCTTGTAACGGTTAATTATAATTATATGCGCTGTAACGTTCATTCATTCATTCGTATGCGCGTCAATTGCTCAGTGCTGTCATTTTCGCACATACACGCACATCCGGGTGCATGCATGTACATACACACATATCCATTTGCACGTGATGCCCACTGCCCCTCCATTTGCCCCTGGACCTGTCCACCCCTCGCTATCATGAGCCTCCGCATGTCTACAGCAAAGGTAACGGAGAAGCCCGGGACCTCCCCAGATGTAGAAGCCGCACACGATCAGCTCCGTCGCCCTGTGCTACCGACGATGCTGCCTGCCTGCGTACCCGCGGGAACTGTCTTTTTCTGGCCAACTGGAAGATGGACAGCGGTGCCATTCCAGTCCAACGCCAGCACGCCGCCTGCAGCAAGCCAACAGAAACCGACGCCAGTTACGCATGCACGGTCAACAAACGTGAGGCGACGGATTATCCAGGCCTGGTGAATTGCGCTCAACGGTAGCGTTTGAACATGCCGGGTCGTACAAACAGCTTAACCCACAGCCTGGTGCCGCTGCCGTACTTACTGACAGCCTCAAACTCTTCATCCTGAGTGTCATGGAAGTGCTGCGGCGGGCTGCAGGGTTTCCCTGGGTAGAAGCCCTGGTTGCAGGAACGTTGTGCAGGTGCGGCAGGCGGCGGCGGACGGTGTTTGGACGAGCAAAAACCAGAAAGAAGAAATGACAATTTCTAAAGGCACAAGCAACATATCTTTTTATTGCTTGCTATCGGGTACCGATATCGATGCAGTGGCCCGCTGAGCTTACCTGTGCTTTCGGAGTGCAGACTGCGTGAACGACGAAGAATTTGCCATCCGTTTCATTAGAACGCCTCACGACAGTATACCTGATCGCCAATGCACATGTAAGTGACATGGCGCACGGGGTTGTTGGCAACAGACAGTTGACCTCCGCACCGTAATCCATCCTTTGCCTCCGTGTCCCAGATTCCTACATTATTGTTTAGGTTAATACGGTCCCGGTTCAGATTCATGTATCTGGTGCCAGCTATCACCAAAGCAGAAATGAGCACGAAGTACTTTGTCGTTTTGAATGCCATCTTCCTTGTATATATGTCTATAACAGTAACAGGTAATACTGTCAGCCGTTATAATAGTTCGCTGCGGAAGTCTTGGACTTTGGAAGATTTGACAAGTTTGGCTAGACTCCGTACGTACCGTTAAGTCGGTTTCACGTGCTTGATGGTCATTCGGGATGTCAATAGGAACACTTCTTGAATCTTCAAGCAAGGCACGGACACAACCATGTATCAGCCGTGTCCCTGTGCAATTCAGAAGTCGCCCGCATCCTGCGCGCTGTCAGTCCACGGTCGGTTGGTATCGACTATCGAGTCATCGTTCGCCGTACCTCAAACCTTCTCTCCTAGTCTAGAAAGGCCGGATTGTGCGGTGGATCGAGGCAGATGCACGCGGGATGCGGAGTGGCTGCCGCCGGGTTGGGTTGATGCGGCGGAGAGAGCCGGCGGCAGCTGGCGCGCGTCAACTTACTTGAGCAGCACGTACGCCGGCCTGCTTGTGGGGCTCTCGCCTTGGCCTCGGTGTGACAAGACGGGGCCGGTATGGCGTGTGCACCCTCGTCTGCCCTCCTCCCTGAGATCACCCGAGGCGGGCGACAGGCAAGGTCTTGAGGCGGCACGCACCTAGCTAGGGCACTTGGGTTGGATGGGTCTGGGTGCTGACACCGGTAGGTTTTGACACCACCACCAAGAGCGTGGGCTTGGGGAAATAATCTTGAAGACTTTTAATCGCCATGCACCCCGCCGTGGCAACCTTTGGGGCTTGGGGGCACCGCTGGTCAAATTTCACTAAGGGATGGGTGGATTCGACACACGAGAGAAGGGGCTGGGGAAGGGGCGAACCTGGGGCAGCCAACACGGACGGAGGCGGGAACCCGCGGGGGCCAGTTTTGTCGACACCGCAGCTGCCCCCGACCCCTCCACAAACTCCGTGCCCCAACCCTTCCAAACCTGTCAGCAATAACTACCCTCGCATGCCGAAGTCCGATCCTGCCCCGCGGCCTCTCTTCCCAGCGCCCTACCTCCCAACGGATACCTGCATACCGGCCCCTGACCGACTTCAATTTCTCCGACGTCGCCTGCCCTCTTCCCTCGCCCCTCGCCTGCCCCTCACGGGCTGGGCCCCTCCGTCACCCGCCCACGGGACTGGATGGATCAGGGAAGCCCGCTTGCTTGCGCCCGTTCGGGGATATTTTGGAGGACGGGGTCCGAGCAGAAGGGTCCACTGAAACGTCACTGATACGGTAATAAGAAAGGTGGTTGGCTGGGGATCCGCGGGTATGGCCCATGGAGGGCGATGATGACGACCGCTGCGCACCTGCCAGCGGGCCCCCAACTGGAGCGGACTACCGTCGATGGCTGGGATGCATGCATGGTTGGGAGAATACGAAATACAAAGCCCCGGACGAACCCGAATGATTGGGGCGGTTGGGGTGGTTGCGCAGCTGGGAAGACTTGGAGGCGGAGCTGGATAGGTCGGGTGCTAGGGGTCTGGGCATGTGCAAGAATGAGGAGGGCAGGGCGAACGAGGGACGTAGGGACCCATCCAGAGAGCGGCGGGGAAGGGCAAGGGCGCTAGGAAACCCTCAGCGGCACCATACCTATGCACCCTTCTGCTCGGCTGGTAGCGATTTAGGGCCCATTAAGCCTTCTCCGGCCTCTTCCAACCCGTTAGCTACACGACCCTCCTCACTTCCGCACCCAATAATCACTACCACTTCCGGCTGTCATTGCTGTGCCGCGTGCCACTGCGGCAGCTTCTGCATCCCTCGACCAGCAGGTAGGCGAAGGGCGCAGCGTAGTAGCATCCCGGCGACCATCCACCGCTGCGGCCGGGTCCGCTCGCTCCGTCTTGGGACGTGGGCGGTGGGTTGTATGGGGCCCTACCCTAACAGCAGTCAGGGATGTTTCCCCGGGGTTGGGAGTGGCCTGGGATGGGGAAGCTACCTCGGCCCCCACACAAACACCACAAGCAAGGGTCGGTTTGGTTTCTGCAATCAACTGCCACCCGGCCCGCTCCGCCCACCCCATATCCACGGAACCTCATACTTGCTTGTGTGTGAGGCCACCCACCTGCATCCCGTCCCTCACATACCTTACACGCGCGCCAAGATCCGAAAACCGCAATGATGAGGGGCTGCTGCTTGTACGCCTGCATATACGTGCGGTGGAACAGGGATGTTGCCCTCCAGCATAAGCAGCGCCTATCGCGAGGCAGCGGTGACAGCTGCGGCGGCGGCGGCGGCGGCGGCAGGCGCCGCGAAAGCGCCGGCCGCGGAGGCGGGGCCGGTGCAGGAGGTTGCTGCTGCTCCGGAGGCAGCGGCCTCGGCCGCATGTCGGACAAAGGCCACGGCCACAGGGTTGGAGGCGACCCAGTCAACAAGCATTTCCTTGCCCGCGCTGCCGGTTACGACGCGGCTCCAAACGACTGGTCGTGCACCTGACGCGTGCAGCCACTGCTGAGTTCATGGCCCCAGCGTCGCAGCCTAGCCTCGTCCTTGAGCACATGGCGGCCTAGGGCCGCCCTGCTTACGCCATCAGGGCAGCAGCCGCCAGAGGAGTCGCGGGGCTGCCGCAGGCTGCCGGAGGGGCGGCGAAGGCAGAGACCGCCGCAGCGAAGGCCCAGCAGGTCAAAGGCCGCGGCGCGGCGGCCGCGGCAGCACCGCCACGAGGGGCCCACGAGCCCGCGAAGAACAGGGCAGAGGCGGCAGCAGCGGCGGCCGATGCCAGGTCCGCCACCAAGCCCACCGAGCTGGACAAGAAGCCGCCGCACGAGAAAGGGCGCGACACGGCCCCCAGACGCAACGCATGCACAGGGCCTAACCGTGGGTCATGGCTGAGGCAACGGCAGCGCGTAGATGGGATAGATGAAATGAGGGCTCCATTTGTGGGGAAGGAGGGCGCGTTTGTAAGCATCAGCGAGGCAGCAGGCTCGTCGGCAGCGTGAATGCTCGCGTTGTTCTATCTTGCCTTTAATTGAACGCTCGCACAGTAGTCTTCGTTCTAAGCTGAGCCCTGCATGCGCAATTCATCACCGCATCGTCCGTCGCTCCGTCCCACGCCTGGCTGACCCAGCAGCTGAAGTAAGGCGCAGAGGAAAGCCGCGGCGGCGGGGTCATCGCGGCGTGTCTGCACCAGCCTGAGGCAGGGTAGGTGCCCCAAATATATTGAGTACCCAGAGTTGAAACGAAGGACGCCCAGCTTGGTCCCCACGGCTGCGGCCACCCTCCGTCGACTCCATAGTTTCGGGCAGCGCCATTCTTACGAAGACCAGGTCCTCGAACGCCGACACATGCATGGCCAGGGGCTAGATTTGCGAGTTTTTTGCGGGCATAGCTAGGTAAGCTAGGAGGGGTTTGAGGACCGGGCGGGGTGTTGACACTAGCTACCGACCGGACACGAAATCGCGAAGTCTCAAGGATACGTGTGTCGGGCACAGCCACAGTAATTCGCAGGCCATTCATCGCATTGCTCGGATCGGCTCGGACTGAAGTGCGAAGCGAGTAGTGTTTGTAATGATGACGACAAGATAGAGGCCACACGCTGTTGATCGAAGGGACACGACCGTCATGGCACGGTTGGTAGGCGGGGTGCGCAATGAGGCGTCTACGAAATGGATGTCACGGTATGTGACACGACGTTCGGCCTAAATGGCCGCTCGTCCAAGTACGTTCGCGCCGTATATGTGGCGCTTGCATTTCGAATCGGTTATGAAGGGTTATGATAAATACCCCTTCAATAACACCAGTCTGTGGACTTCTAACTTCGTTACAAATTAGTTACATTGCAACTAGGCACCCTATAGGGCCCGTCATTTTTTGAGCGTACGAGCGATACCCGATCTGCAGCCGATCGATGCGCAATCCATGTTAAGGAACTTTGAGTTGTTTCGTCACACGTTCTTCATCTCTTTGCACCGCATATATCGTTCGCACCCTCTGAGTCGTACTCGAGACCAGGAGGTCCCGAATCTGTATCTGCGGCTCCACATATTAATAAAAATGAACACACCCACGCAGCTCTGGCTCTCCCTGACCAGCTTAGCACTGGTTCGGGCGGTCACACTTGCATACCATCCAGAAAGTTCACGACACGACCGCCGTGCGTAACTCACCGGTTTCGCACGAACATGAGCTTCACCTGTTTCATCGAGCATGAAAGACAGTGTGCGTCTTTATTGACGGCAGTGATGACGGAATGCGCGCTGAACGCGCACGGGCACGGGCACTGTTTGACTTGAGTATGACGAGCCAAAGAGGCCAGATGCAACGCTTGAATACATTTGTATTTCTGACGGTGCGTTGATTTGGATTAATTCTCACGCATTAGGATATATAGGATACACTGTACGTGTTTGCCTATACTTTCAGTGCAATGACGACTTGATTAATTTATGAGGCTGCAAAAGTGCTGGTTCGCCGCACGAAGCTGGCTTCGAAACAGTAGCGTAATAAGGATAAAGATTACGACACAGGTTTCGGAATAACACGTAATTTCAGTTTTTTAACATGCGTGACGTACACAAGCAACCCCATAGGCATCCAGCGCATTTATCTCTAGTATCTAGTAATATTTAAAGCAATCCGGGACTGGTTGCTCATCAGTCATCCCCGCGAACACAGACATTTTTGAATTTTCTTACGTTGAGGTGACACCTGCCCAGTTCTGTAGCATCACGGTGACGACCCGAAAGCGCTCATGAAGATGAGCGACACCCAAGGGAAAGCTAGATGTCGCGGGCGACAGCTAACAACTTTCGCGGAAGGTGCGCTTTCCAGCCTCCGCCGTCGATTGTAAATCGACGCGAGCAACATTATGTTATAAATAGCTTAATATGATTTGTTCCTATAACAGCACGTAGGGTTCACGTGACCTACCGCATTCGTGCCGGGGCGGGTGCCGTCCATTTCAAAGTGCGTCTTGTGTCTCTCGCTCTAATCTTTACCTTCCAGCCAGGAAAAGCATATGTTGCATAGAAAAAGGGAATCATCTACCAACGGGCCCTTGCGCTTTTGTAGACAACCTTCGACAGCGAATAATGCCCTGATCTGTGTGTTAGTATGTGCAAGTACAACTCCACACGTTAGTTTGTGAGCTGTCGATGACCCTTCCACGCCTGTCCCCTTCTGCCCTGCGCCGGTACCCCTTTGTCCGCCCCACGTGTACGTGTACGTAACAGCATGCCTTGCGCTGCTGCTGTGTGCTTCAACGGTGCCTTCAACGCAAGCAGCTGCTGCATCCTACAGCAACATGATGGAGGTCATTGACGCCTACAACCTCACCATCTGGAAGCAGCTGGTGACAGCATCCGGTCTGGGAAATACCTTATCAGCTCCGTCGTACGTGGGCACGGCCTTCTTTCCAACAGACGCGTGAGTGCACGTGTGGGATGATGCGTGCGTGCTTACCGTCGGTTTGTATGCATTATTGTGTGCTAGTACGTACGTACGTATTATTTAGGAAAGAGTTGCGTGCGCTTGCAAGAGTGACGGGCGACGGTAGGTGTACGCGTAAAGAGATAGGGCAGGCACGTAACCAACGTAACCAAGGCGAGCTGGTGGCGCGTGCATGCTGGGCATTCCTGGTTGACAACTAATAATAATGCACATAATCTATATTATCCCCATCACGATGCCTTTTGATTGATTACCTACCCGGGCAACGAACCCGGGCCTCTCGCCTAAGGATGGGCCCGTTGGTCGCGTCATCGTGCGTGGACACGAACGAACATGGAGGCGGACGACTGGTCCGGGGACATGGGTGGGGATTGGTTGGGGGTGGGGTTGGTTGGGGGTTGGGTTGGTTGGGGGTTGGGGGTAGATGGGATGGAGTGGGGCCCGCCCGTTGCAGCAGTGTAGTATGACCTGCTGGAAGCAAGCAAGGTTCCCTCGCTCTGCACGCAAGGTCCCATCCCCCCGCAGTACAACGCAGTTCTCGATTCTCGCGCTTCCCTGTGCGCTGGTTACGTGAAGGCGTTACGTTTGAGCAGTCGAGCAATGTGCCCTACCGCATTTGCACTAGCTAGCTGTACCTACTGTTCTCACGTATTTTACGCACGCACAACGAACATAGGTACATATCGTTGCTGTAACACGCACGCCGGGTTCGTTACAGTATATAAGTTCCAATTGGAGACCCTGCCTGCTGCACAACATCTCGAGAAGCCTTCATTTGGCCGCGCCGCGTTACAGTTGCACTTGTCCCTGCGTGACGTACAGCAGGCTGCGGAGATAACTTGCTTGCTTGCACGTTCGCTGCTTACTACTTGCTTGTTCGACTTTACTTATTGCCGCAGTGCACTGCAGGCCTTTGCTGTCGCACAGAACCTGGGTAACACAAGCGCGCTGGCGCAACTGGCGTCCGGCTACCTGGCCAACTTTGTGGGCTATCATGTCATGAATGGCACGGCCCTGCCCAGCAGCAATTTCTCGGCCTGGTCGTACATGACGTCGGGTAAAACCCTTCTTTCAACGTGAGCTCTTGCATGCGTCCGGCCCGCCCGCCCGTGTGCGGTGCGGCACGCACGTCGCTCGGTAGCCATCCATCCATACATTACTACATGCATCACTTCGCATGCATTATTCACCCTGCACATTATGGTGTCGTTGATTGGCTGGGGTGCATTTCAGTTAGTTGTAAGTAGTTGTTACTCTTGAGGTGCAGCCCAGGACATCCCCTCCCCCCTTACACACACAACTGTTGGGTTCCCCCGGCCTAGGCAATTATTAAGCCAGGGAGGTTCATCATCAAGCAACCTATATTTATAATAATAATTCTGTTTCTTAATATTCGTTAGTGTGCTTATACTATTATTATGTTATTTTATTTGTATTACTATTAGTAATATTATTACTTTGTTATTATTATTGATGCTGATGCTGATGATAAGCGCCACCATGCGCAGCCGCTGTCTGATATGTATGTGATTTCACAGCAGCGGCGACGGACGTTTGACACGGCTGCGTGTACAGATGTGTTGGATGTTGGGTGATATTAATAATGCTGCAGGCAATATACTGTTTGGGCTCCATTGTTCACGGCACTAAGCGTGGTGACCGCTGGACAGCAGCCCAACACCACAATCCCTTACGTGCTTCAGGGTACGGACGGGTAAGTTCGATTTATGCACGCGTGATCGCGCGCCCGTCATCACGGTTACGGTACGGAAAATGTACTTGATGAGCAGCTGCGCTTCGTACTGTGAAACGATATTGATGTATGTGTCCTCATACATGTCCGGCGGGCGGGTATCAGATGGATGTGCAAGTTGATAAGCAACCAACAATGATTCATTTTTCTTATTTGTTTGCAGAGCAAGAATTGCTTGTATGTCCATTTTCGGCGGCATGCACGCTTGACATACATACGCAACTTAGTTCCCAAATGCGTGCATGCTTTTGCTTTTGCTCAACAACTATATCTATTATACATATATATTATATATATATTCGCGCTCCCACCCAGTCTGATGGCGGGCGGCGGCATAACATAACATAACATAACAGAATACAACAGAATGTTAGTTATAAATCATAACAATTAATTAATAATTATTAACAGCGACAATAACTTAATAAATACAGTAATAAATACTTACAAGAGTTATAAAGGGTAAGGGTATTACGCTGGGCAAACCTTAGCTAGCGTGGATTCAGGGGCCCGGGGCGGTTAGGTTCGCTCGGCCTACCTACGCCCCTGTCACCACATGCATGCTCACATAGACAGATGGTATCCATGGCGTACGCAGGACAAATGCAAGCTTCGTGGTGTGGGACATTCCCGTCAACAACGGCACCTCGTACGTTCACATTATCGATTCGGCAGTTGGGTACTGGTTCCCGACTATGGCTCAGGTAGGCACGTTCATCATTATGAAAGGCGCATGGCAACAGCGTTCTGAAATGTAGTCTGGCCTACTACTAAGCGCGCGGCTACCCAATACGGTACTCAATAACAATAAACAATAATCAATAACAATATAAGTTTAATTATAATAATAATGATAATAATAATAATAAATACATATAGATCACCGTCGAATGTCAATGATGACGACGATGCACATTTAACAGACAGGTCATCGTTATCATATCCATCCATCCATCCATGCATCCATCCATCCATCCATCCATCCATCCATCCATCCATCCATCGTCATCACCTCGCTCCTAACAGGCCGCCGCTGCCAGAAACTTCACTTCGTTCTACAACGCCCTGGTAAACGCGAACAAGGCGGGCACGAACCTTTTGCCGAGCAGTAGCCTTGGCTACCCCTTATACTACGTTGTGCCGCTCGACTGGGTGAGTTTTTATATTCCAGCTTCGCATCTTATTTATCTATCTTTTAATTTGTTATGCAGTGTAGTACCGTTACAGTGTGGATAGGCTTCCGGGCCCTGCCTAAGGTTTTATGCCGCAGTTTTATTTATATGATGCTATAGGACACCTTCAACCATCATCACACCGAACCTACGCCATACGAACCGAGGGTCCAAGGCGGTTGATCCTGCCAACTAAGGATCCCACCTCATCCATTCACCCGCACATCCGTAGAGACAGAGGGTTCAGCAATCGCCACCGATCTAGCGTGCGAATCTCAATCCATCAACTGTGATCTCAACTCCACATCTCAGCAGCTAGCCATAATCTCATGCTCCCGAACAATGTCGGGGGTCACCCTGGGACTCGAACCCAGGACCTTAAACCGCCTAACCGCGGTAGTGTCACCTCACCTGATTTGTTATGCGTATTGATGGAACGTTGATTACACCGGTGTAGATAGTAGCAATGGGTGACAGGCAAAATCTCGCTTCCCACGCACGCACGTTGTAACACGGCGCGGCCAAAGGCTTCTCGAGATGTTGTGCAGGGTCATTTGTAGGGACTTAAACTGTAACCCGGCCCGGCGTTATTACACACATCCTGACTGATCAACTAGCAAGCAAGAACACACACATACGTTTTCGGTCCGCTGTAACGTTCATTCATACATATATACATGCATGCACGCTGCCGCCGTGCGTGCAGGCGGTCACGGGCTTCTCTCTCACCTATGCGGGTATTCCCGAGGTCAACATTACCAGTCCCAACCTTACACCGCAAGCTGTTGACATCATCTCCAACCACGGTGCGTCGGTGTAGAAAATTACTGTATCCAAGATACGTTCTACTACTTGCAACGAACGAAGCTGTCGGGACATTTTTTCGGGGTCCACTCTTCCGTAGACGCACGCACGGCCGGCGTCCACGTATATTTTTTCAGCTTCAACGCGGGAGGCTGCTGGCCACACACACGCTAGTTGTTGTATGGGCTGGGGCTGGGGCTTTGACATATATATGGCAATATTATATCATTATGATGCTCTCGTTATATTATCATTAATACTGCTGTCAATTTTATTATTATTTAATAATAATGATATTATTGTATAATGTTTCCATCACCATCGTAAATAAATATTTATAATACGCCGGGCATCACCCTGGCTTCAGTGAAGGGAACAGCACAGACGGGTCCCGAGTTGCTTGTGTGGCATACGAGCATTTCCGGGCTTAGCTAACTATGCCTAATATGCCCCCATGTCACGCACTCCTGCTCTGCCTTCCTAGCTACGAACACATAGTAACTAGATAGTAGTAATAATAACAGCCGTAATAACGGGATCATTGATAATCACACCATTGACAATAAGCGGAATGAGAATAATATCATGGACAAGTAAAAATAAGAAGTATAACGAAGCCTTGCGCCATGCGTGCTAGCTGGCTAGTATGTTGTCGTGCTCGCTGCAACGAGTTATTGTCACTTGATATATTACATATCTAAGTGCTGTCTATTTAAGTACTTGCCTCCTTGTCGCTCACTAACACTGTTTGCTATGTTTTATGTGTGGCTTTGTTTGTCATTACGTGCGTGCGCAGTGACCACGCAGGCCATCCCCGATTTGCCGCAAAGTCCCAGCACCATAACTTTGGCGACGAACAGCAGGTACGTATGAACGACACACACACACGCATCTACTGTATGGGATGCATCCGTCAATCACTGGTATGAGTGCCACTAGTTCAACGAGTTTTCCAAAAAGGAGCTCCCATATATGCTTTATGAAGGCACGTCTTACGTATTATTTTTTGTCAATCTCAGAAAAACCTATCTGCAACGAATAAGTGGTAGATAGCAGCAGCAGCAGCAGTAGTAGATAGCAGTAATGTTTTAATATTCCAACATTTAAAATGCAGATTTGATAAAATGCGGATTTGAAGGAATTAATTTACTGTTTGGCACAGTTACTTATTAATTCACGTATGCATTCTGCATGCATGCGTGACGTACGTAATCAAGCCTCCCAGCAACAGCAGCCGCGCAGCAGTTGGGGCCGGGCTCGCACTCCTTACATGTATAATGCATGTAATACATGTTTTGAAGTTATGTATGCACAAATACATATATAGCAAATGCTTGGCCGCAATGCATAGCATCTTTTCGATCTGCTTATTATTACTATATGTGTGCATTGCTTTGCACTTGCTTGATTCACGCAGCCAATACGGGAATCGCCTCGTCTTCACCACAGCTTACCGGGCCCCTTTCATGAATTACTCAGTTACGTGTCTGTCAGTGTCCTCTGGGGTGTCAGCACCCAGGGCTCAGGACGCTAGATTTCCAGTTGGTCAATCTCATGACCACCCCCGAAGAATTCGAATGAACTTGAGCGGCCTTTCTGGCCGCCAAGGCACAGCAATTGCTCTGATCTTGATGCTAACGTTGCTGTGGAGTTGGCCATTTCAATGCGGCGCGACGCAGGTCTCTGGCAGGCGCCATGAGGACCTCCTTCAGATTTTCCCCAAGGATAGAAATGCGACAACTTCAGCTTTTGAGCACCACAAAGGCACTGAAATGCTCTGCTCGCACTGCCAGCTTGTCTTAGAAACTGGTAAACGGCAGGACCATCGAGCACGGGTCGACAGCCAGACAACGGCTCTAAATGATAAGCCACAATTCATCGGATTCCAATATCTTCTAGGCGTTCGTCTGCGAGCTCAGGGATTTACTTCCCAGACAGAGAATACTGCTGCGGACGTCGTTATAGCCGCTGCGCAACAGCAGTCTCTTACTTTCCATGAGAATTACAATGAACAACAGCACATATTAGGTGTCGCGATAATCCATCTCTGGAACGGGCAGAGACATGTAACCAGCAGCCTTCGCCAGGGCGGAATCCACTACTTCTCAAAAGAAACATGGAGGTTGATTACAGCTGATGCTAACTATTATACCGGCGTCCTATGGGCGAAAAAGCTACCCAGCTCGCAACCCATTTCCCGCCGTACATGGGAAATCAACCGTATTGAAACGAGAAAAGATAAAATCAGACAACAACACAACAGGCCCTCAGAATTGGAGTCCACAAGGGAGGCAGGGCCGACACGCAACTACACAACTATGTCCCTTGCGAACGAAAGGCCAAATGACGCCGTTCAAGGCCAACCTAATAACCTTGCAACAAGGCAGTATGACAAAACAAGGACCGTAACCCGCGCTCCTTTCGGCACTAGAACAGATTCGGGTTGTCACCTGGTGGCCCGCCATGGAACCCTGCCCGCAGTTTGCCGCAACGTATCGCCGCGCTGGCGACTGGCGCTGAGTTTCCTCGTGCTTCTTGTGATAGGTACCGTAAGTGCAACCTGGATGCTTACATCAGGGTGCAAACGGACCTCTGCCCAACTCGCACACCTCACAGACAAGCTGGGGGCCACACCACAGGCCACACGCAACTCCAACGTGAATCATAGGGAAGATAATCCCCCCCATAGACCACAGCTGACTTGGCCCCCTATACCCAGTGCTCACGCTCCCACGTACCACGAAAAACAAGTAGCTCAGTTCTGTCAAATACACGCCATTAACAACCTGTTAGGGACCAACCTGATACACCCGTACCATGTACTGCAGTACTGCAATAATATGTATCAGCAGCTTCGGCCCTCAGCCACCACTGCCGCGGCGGCCACGCTATGGCATAATGCGTATAACGCTGTCACAGGCAACTTCAACACCATGATAGTCAATCACTACCTGCGGTACAATGTCGCCATACAAGGGGGCCCGTCCCCACACCTCGCCGAAGTCAGCAGCAGATACAACATTCAACGCGGCAGCACACGAGAACATATTCTGCAGCAAGTGCGCGCACACACACCCAACAACAGTACTGCCCTAGCTGTTGGCTTCATCGTACACGAAACGAGACATGCCATCGCCATTCGTAGGGCAGGAGACCAATGGTACCGGTTGGACTCAGAAGAATCACAACCCAAACTGCTGGATGAAGTAGAATGGGCGCGACTCCATGGGCACGTGCACTACTTGGATTCGATCGACATCATGACCATAAACCAAATGCACATCGAATTCCGTCCCATCCGTCCAGCACCAAAGCTTTTGTCGGACATTCCCCCTCGGCAAAACCCAAGGGTAGAGGACGCCGAGGTCAACCCGACAGCCGACCAGCCCGACCGCGCACAACGTCTACAAGAAAACACGACCCCCCCGGGAACCCAAGCGCCTGACACACAGGACGAGGAAACCGAGCAAACATCGGCCGACACAGGCACCGCACACACAGCCAAAACCAGGCGACCGGCCAGCCCTACAAGCAACCATCGTCAACCCAAACGCCGCCGTACCCAAGGACCGCCCACCCACTCGATCCTCTACTGCCTTCGACGGCAACAGGGCCTGCCTACGAGGCACCCCACCGGAGACGATGCGAGACGGAACCCAACCGCACCTGACGCACAACACCGTACCTCACGTCGGCGGCCCGCACGCGACACGACACCCGACCCTACGAACGCACC
This sequence comes from Eudorina sp. 2006-703-Eu-15, assembly GCA_003117195.1. Taxonomy (NCBI): domain Eukaryota; kingdom Viridiplantae; phylum Chlorophyta; class Chlorophyceae; order Chlamydomonadales; family Volvocaceae; genus Eudorina; species Eudorina sp. 2006-703-Eu-15. Next base: position 141,778 of record BDSI01000197.1, read on the forward strand.
ACGGGAATCGCAGACCAGGGCTCCGCAAATCCTGAAACGGCCCGCCGAAGCGCCACCCCAGCCGTGCCACTCCACGAGCGGGCCCAAGCAGCAACCGATGGCCAAATACCTCCGCAAAGCCAAGCAACCAAAACCCAACTCCCCTGTACAACACCGGCCCCCAACAGCCACGGAAGTGAACCCTGAACAAGTAACCACCCAGCGCACCCAGGACGGGCCACCGCCGACGGGGCTCTTCAAGGTGGTCACACTCAACACCCGGGGGATTCAAACGCAAATGGAAGCAGTCCAGCACGCCATACACGAACAGCAGCCCGACATCGCAGTCCTCACGGAAACCAAGCTAAGCAGCCACCACAGGCGAGCAGTCACCGGGATAAAACACGCACTGAAACCGTACCAAACATACATGAGCAACCGCCCCCACAACCCAGATATCAGCTCCCGATCTGCAGGCGTATTGATCTGTGTGTCTGAACGGTTCAGTCGCCAACACAGTGTCACTGCCACGCCGGTGCCGAATCAGCTGAACGGATACATTGGACACATCCGCATGGCCCCCGCCTCAAGCACGCCCCTCCATGTTGTGGGGGTGTATTGTCCGGAAGACCCGCAAACGCGCAAGCGGATCTACGAATACTGCATCAAAGTAGTACGGAAAGCCTCGACCGGAGGGGAAAACGTGCTGCTGGCCGGCGATTGGAATGCGGTCCTCGATAAAACCGACAGGTCTACAGGCGAATGCGATTCGGCCGACCTAGCACATCAAAGCTTTGCGCAGGCAGCCAAGCTCCAGCCGGTCAGCTGCCCCAGGCGTGAGCCCACGTACACCCAGATGAAAGAAGGAAGCGTCGTACACCAGAGCCGTATCGACGACGTCCTGATCGCCGAGCACACCCTGGAAGCAGTAAGTGAGGATGGGCAGCCATACGAGAGGGTCTACGAGTGCGGCGGAAACTTTGACCACAAGGCACTGTGCACCTATCTGACGCGCGCTAGCGGGGCTCAAACTGTATCCGCCACCAGCTGCACGACCCAACACCGAACAACATCCACACAGCTGGAGCAGAATCAAATTGCCCATCACAAAAGACAGCAAAACCAATGCGAAAGCGGAAATGGAGGCCTCGCTCACCAGCGAAATTGCGGCGCTCCACGACCTGCTGAAGCCCGCCATGGAAGCTGTGCAACACGCCAGCGAGAACCTGGAGCGGAACATTACGGAAGAAGAGGCCAGTGCCCTAATGAACGACCTTCGACAACACCCGGATGTCCGCACCCTGGACGTCACGCAAGTCAGTCATAACCTCGGCACCCTGCTATTGAGGTGTCTCACGATACTAGAAAGCCACTGCGACAAAAAGCCCCCTCAAACGGGGAAACTGCACCCACCCAGGGCCCTGAACAAGAAGCTCACGAGGCTGTACAAAGAGCACTATGACCTAAAGTCCGAGCTAACACGCCAACTCACCGGCGGGACGACAGACTGGGCCAGAGACCAGAACGACTCAGCGGTGAACCCAGAACACAGCGCATCAGGCGAACCCGCCAGATCCAATCCGCAGACCACGCCCGCCGAACGAGAGAACGGCGGGCCGGCCAGGGGTGCGGGGCACGCCACCGAGGCAGCCGCCGCTGCTGACACCCCCGCAGACAACCTGAGGGCGGCCATCCGGGATAAAGGAGCAGAAATCAGACGCATTGTACAGGAAGTTAGGACAAGTCGCTGCAAGAAAGCCGCCAAACGATTCCGGAAACTCCTGAGCAAGAAGCCTAAACAGGCGCATAGGCAGGTCCTCGAAGACGACGACCAGCCCCGGGGGATCTCCGCCATTCGACATCCGGCGGATGGGCAAATTCGAACGGACCCGGAAGAGATCCTGGACGCGCTCCACACGCACTTCGCTAAACTGGCGAAGCCCATCTCTGGACCCCGCACGGGCAAATTCCTGCCAACAGATGCCCCCCGCGACTACCCCTGGATGAAAGCGAGCGCACCCGACCCCATGCGAACGCTAGCCCGACCGAGAGGAGTTCCAGTCTCCTTGCTCCCCGGGATTGCTGACCCTATGCACTTTAGGGAATGTCTAAACCACCTTGCGCGCAGCAAGGCACCAGGCCCCGACGGCATACCTAATGAACTCCTCCAGGCGCTCCCGGATGCCCTCCAGCACGTCCTCCATCACCTCATGACCATTATGTGGGCCAAGGCGGAGATCCCGGCTCACTGGACCGCGTCCGAGACGGTTCTGCTGCCGAAGAAGGGGGATCCGCTGCTCATAAAAAACAAGCGACCCATAGCGCTGGCAAACACGGTGTACAAGCTGTACACCAGCCTGGTCACGCTGAATATGGCCCTCTTTAGCGAGCAGTCTCACATCTTCACCGAAGCACAAGAAGGGTTCCTACGGCAGCGCAACACAGAACGGCAAATACAGAATGTCCTGCACGCCATGGAAGACGCGGCTCTCATGAGTCGGGACCTCATCATCCTGTACGTCGACTTTACGTCGGCGTTCAATACGATTGACCAAGATAAGCTGCTGTCCATCCTATATGACCTCGGATACCCCGTAGACCTGATAGAGGTCATCTCAAACCTGTACTCACGGGCGTCTACAACAATCAGAACAGAACACGGGCGCACACCCGCGATTCCTATTGAGCGCGGAACGGTCCAAGGTGACACGCTGTCCCCGATGCTCTTCATTATCTTTATGGAACCATTGCTGAGGTGGCTACACAATGGCGGAAGGGGGTACAGATATGGGTGCCTAACCCCCGACGAAAACGACAGACACCACTTCAGCTCTGGCGCCTTCGCTGATGACTTGGCCATACTGACCAACAACGTCTCCGACACGCGCGTCCAGTGTGCTAAAATCGAGGCCTATTGCACATGGGGGGGACTAAAGGTGAACGTAAGCAAATGCCAGCTACAGGGGATCCTACATGGCCGCGCGCGATCGGACCGCGACCTCAGCCGGGGCCCAGGGAGTAAGCCGTACGACGCCGCACTCGCCAGGATGCTCAAAGGACAAATCCGCATCGATGGCGAAGCTCTCCCATATGAGCCCCCAACGGAACCTTACAAGTACCTGGGGGTGCACATCACCCCCACACTAGACTGGGCAGAGCAGGTGGCCTACACCCGGGCCGAAATCAAGCGCCGGGGGCAAGGAATTGTCGAGTCCCTCGCCACCCCCGACCAGCGCATCAACATGATCAAAACGCTGATACATCCTAAAGTCGCATACGGCCTATGCGCTATGGCCTACACGCCACATGACGTTGCCAGTTTCGACTCGCAGATAGCAGGTATTGCTAAACGAAGCTACGGCCTGAAGAAGGGATTCCCAACTCGCGCAATCCTAGCTCCCACCGACCAGATGGGCCTAGGCGTAGGGTCGATACGTACCTTGTACGTGCACCGCGCCACCAAAGCGCTCGTCACATCCCTGAACGACCCGGGACGGCTTGGAGTAGTCACGAGAGCCCTCCTACGGGTACAGGGACAGCATGCCGGAAACATACCGATCCATCAGCTCAAGCGGGAAAGTCGGTTCTATACGACGCTCAAACAGCTGGCGCTCGTACGTGAAGCCGGTCTGGAGCTTACAGACCAAGGGGAACACTATCACCAGGAAGCTAACAGCCTCGCACAACTGCTAGGCGAGGGGCTCATGACCCCAACCGAGCACGCCCTACCGTTCCGATGCCTTCAACCACTGCTTGAGCTGGGCCTTGACCTGAGAGCCCTACGTGATAACAACACAGGGCAGCACCTCATCGACACAACCCAGCTGCAACGTATAGGGGGGCGCCGTGTAAGACAGAAACACAAAGTCGCATTGAATAGACTCAGTCTAGCGCTCAGCGAGGACGCCACTACCCGCACGGGAGCGGCAAAGTACCGCAGCGCTGCACCACTGCCGGCCCATCTCAGAAAAATTCCCGGAGACCCGACCGTCACAGGGCTCACACGCCGGGGCACCGTCCCCAACCCCCTCCCGGGAGACTACATTACCCGGTACATGCGGCCTGCCGAGATGCAAAACCCCGACCAGAATGCGCGCCCCGACCCAGAAAATACCCACCCAGACCACATGAGGCACAGGGCACAGGACACTGAAGCCCCTGCACCCGCACCGCTTACAGGGAATGTGCGACCATCACGCCCAGGCAGAAGTCGGAACCCGGACGGAAAGAACCGAAAGCACGAGCTCCAAAAACTCTACCTGCGGAGAAACAAGGGCAAGCCGGTGAATGGGATCACGGATACAGACCCAATCGGATGGGTGCCACAACAGGGACCCCTAACCGTCGAACACTGTGCCCTCCTGCTGAGGCTCCCCACCCTTCGGGACTCAGCCAGAGGGTGCCCGACGCGCAACGACTTTACAATATGCTCATGGGCAACCAGGACTGGCCCGAGGGGGTGCCAACCGAACATGGGTTCGCCATCACCCAAGCCCTGTTCGGGACGCAGGACAGAGTGGCCCGCATTATAGCCCAAACACGAAAGCGAGTGGACGCTGACCCGCCCCCGAGTAAGCAAAAACGGACCGGGAGACATAGCCGACCGACTCACCGTACATACTACACGGTCGCCTGGCAGAGGACCCTCATACCCAAGGGGGCGCTTCCGCTTTACGAAGCCCACAAGTACACACCGCGCGACCTGCGACCATACACCACAGGAGATGATGGGGAAGGCGGCATGCTAGACGTTGAATGGGAACCAACGGAAGAGGAGGAAACCAGGCTCGCGTCGCAAGATACATGGGACACCCTGCTATCAGAATACAACCATAGACGAGAACACGGCATCGAACATGAGCCCGGGCGAGTGAACCAGGCGCAAGATCAACACCTAACGGACGAACAAAGGCAAGGACGATGGGAAGAAGAGTGCTACCAGACCACCCGAGGACAGCGGACCCTTCGGAGGTACGTGGAGATCGACACCGAAGCACGGAACCCGGAGATGGACATACACCCGACCGGCAAATACACAATCCAAATAGGCAAGCACAATTGCGCGCCGGGCGCGGCGCACCCGATATTTAGTGATCCCCGAGACCGGGAACCCGCGGACCTACAAACCGCGAAACGCGCATATGTCTACGACCCGAGGGGAAAATGTCTAGGAATGCTCCCAGCAACACGACTGCGCGACATGTGGCTCCGATACACGGCGGCCAAATCTGCTCACCCGGAAGGACATGCGAGGCTTGCCGCCCCCGGAGGATTCCCCGAAGACGTGGCCCGACTGCTGCTACGATACAGGGACAGGGGCGGGAGCAAAACGAATACCGTCAAAAAAGCGCACGAGAAACGTCTTAGCGAATATCTCATGGAACGACTCATGCAGGCCATAGGTGCGGACACGGAGCGCTTCGCCTCGCCCTTGAACGTCGCCAAGTGCACAAGAGTATACCATGCAAGATTCCCCGAGGACAAACTGTTTGGAGCAAGCCACGACGCATACCAACAGCCATTCAGGGGTGCCTCTGTCGCTCACCCGGAACCGACCCCCGAAGAGGGACACCATGCCATGCGATGGGCCCTGGGATGGGCTGACGCAGAGCGCAACCACACAGACCCCACGGCCACGCTGCTCGTGTTCCCTGCATCTAAAACGGCACCCTACACCCGGTACCTACGGCACGACCTGGTCACTCACGTCGGGACAATCTCGACCGACAGGAGTGACAGCAACCTAAGCAACGACGCAATATGGGAAGACGTCCCCTCTTACCCCAACGGCCTCGACCTGATCCTCGTGGCCAACAAGACTGGAGGCAGTGTCGTGGAACCACTTCGCCAAGCAATCGACTCCATCACGAAGCCGCCCCAGGACCGCACAGCAATGGACGAGACCCAGGACACGGACCTGCGACTACCCCAATGGGTGCGCAAACACATACGTAGGTTGAAAGAGAAGTACGAAACCGGCTGTGCACCTAGCCTGAGCTCCCGGAGATGTGACAACCTGACCGACGACGAACGATGCAGCGCACACCTGATGTTCCCAGCAAAAATAGCTCTGCGCCATGACGCTGAATCCGGCATATACACTGATGGGTCTGTCCAAAAGATCCAGGTTGATGAAGCCGAAGCGCAAGTCCTTGGGGCGGCCGCGGTCGATGCCCTCACAGGCAAAACGCTCTACATAGATGTTAATGCAGGAACGACGGGATGCCAAACCATTACACGTTGCGAGCTCAGTGCTATCCACCAAGGTCTTACAATGAGAAATGACGAGGAGGGCCTCAACAACGCACCCATTACAATCTGGACTGACTCAGCCGCGTCACTGTTTCTGATAAAGAAAATGATAAATCAACCTACGAAACTCGCGCTCAGTAAACACAAAGACCTACTTACGAACATTGTACGGATTCTGAAAGAACGAGCTGTAAGGAAACTCAAGACACATCTTCTGAAGGTAAAATCCCACACAGGAATAAAATACAATGACGCGGCTGATAGAGCGGCAGTTAAGGCTGCGCGCCGGGACGCGCCCGACGACGCCACGTGGCAAACAGAAACGTCCGACAACGACCCCAGAGCGCACTATTGGTGGGTGCGAAAAGCCAGCGGACCGGAACGCACCGCCGGTCACTACGCCAACGACCTTAACCGAGGGGTGACATCGCTAATAAAACCAGAGGTGCACCTCGGTTACACCAAACAAACCCTGTACACGTCCTTCATGTCAGCCACGCTCCCGCACCTAGACATCCGTACAAGCGCGCGCACCCTCAACCGGCGCGCGGGAAGGCACAAGAAACTCAAGCGGTGTATGGACTATTGGTACGGACAACTGTGGAACAACAAACTGGCGCAGCGCTTCCGACGTCCCCTGGTAGGCACCAAACGATCGCGTATACAATCCGCAATCCCACCACACATGGTGGAGACCGCACCCTGCCCACTGTGCCGGGGTCCCGACTCTGGAGGACACATCCTGGGTGGCTGTCAACACCCGGACATGACAGCCCTCTACATCAAACGACACAATGTCGCAGTCCGGCAGATCGCCAGACTGCTCGCCACAGGACGCTTGGGTGGTTGCTTCATGATCATGGATGCTTGTCAGGCGCAGCAGCTCCCTGACTATGCCGCGAGCACCCGCATACCGGAGTGGGTGCTGCCAAATACACCCACCGACCTCCGCCTAAAACTCAGACCGGACATACTGTTCATACCAACGATACCACTCCTGGAGGCAAGCAAACCGGGATACACAGGCCCCTGGGATCGCGAGGACCACACCGTACACATTCTTGAAATCGGCTACACCTCAGACACCAACCACACTGCGAAACAGCACGACAAAGTGCAGCAGCACGAGACCCTGGCCAAAGAGCTTGCAGAAGCGGGATGGAAGGTGCGCTATACGAAACAGGACGCCATCAGTCTGGGTTTCGGGGGAACCATACGAAAAGACCTCCTTCCACTCCTGGTTGAGCTCGGGGCCTGCAGCCACGCAGCCAGGGCGTGCTTGAACGACCTGCACGACCATGCCGTACATATGCTGAACGGCATCGTTACACTCCGACGCAAGATGGAAAGAGGACAACCTGTAGGAGGCAATCCATCAGGAACTTAGCACACAATGCAGATCGTGATTTCACATTAGCGGTGGCGGGTAGTGTATAGGCAAGGGGAAACCCATAGCCTCATCACTCCTGCCCCCTTAACACATGCCACAGTCCCTGACTGGGCGTATTATTATTATTATTATTCCTCTGGGGTGTCGGAGGATATCGGGCGACTGCCAATTGGCGGGATCGTGCCGTACGCTTACGTGTGGGCGGCGAAAGATACGGTGAGCTTCCACTCGGTGTCGCTGTATGTTGCAACATTATTAATAATCATCTTGCCGACGTGCGTAACGTGCGTGCATGTGTGCCATATACGTACGTAGTGGAGACTGGGCATTTGCTTCCTATTATTGCAATTGCGGTACGTGCTTGGCGGGAGACGCAAAATCCAGGCCGGGGAAGCCTACCAGGAAGCACACCCGCTCATACCCCGCCACCGTAGCCGCCGCCCCCATAACATTAATCACATACACACGCCTCGATCGTTTGTTGTCGTTGTTGTAATTATTTTATATACCATATTTTTTATTATTAAGGAGACCCCAGTGACATGGTCAACGTCAAATTGTGGTGCAACTCGTGATGCCGAATAATGTCTGTATGTCGTCCACGTACACACGCATGCGCAGGTGATGCTGCCCGTCTTCGGCACTGTGTGGCAGTACCTGCAAAACCCCTCACTGAAAGCCCCCGGTGTCACCTACAACAACATGATGGCGTTCGTAACCAGCAGCAACGCCAGCACGGCCTACTCCCAGCTGACGAACCCATCGTACTCGCTCACGTTCTTGGCACCATCTGATGCGGTATGTACGTACGTAGGCGTTGATGATCGATACGCACGATAACCTTGCTCGGTAATGGCCATGCATCCATCCAGTCGCACAAATAAAATAAAGGAGCACGTGGAGACGACCCCGCCCGACAACATGCACGTTCACACCGATCGATGATGTATTGCTTAGTATGTCGATTATGTGTATGCGTTCCTTCCCGCCTTCGTTCCCTTACTTGCTTGTCTGCTGGCCCAGCAGACTATCCACACACCCAGACTACCCAGACAGTAGTAATAGGGCGTGCGTACGTGGCTACCTGCTGCAACCGCACATTTACGCTCGCACGCATGCATATATGATACATACATGCATGCGTGTCAAACGTTCCAATAATGGACGCGTGTTACATGCATGTATTGGTTAAATACAATTTCTTGTGTATATTTATTTTGTAGGTATGATGGAACAATAAACCTGTCTGCCTTAGAGGCATCGATTTGCTAGCTAGCTAGGCGTGCGTGTACGCATAAATCTGGCATGCCTGAGGAGACTCACTGAATAATACATACATACATACGTGCACAGAGGCGAAGCCTCACGCACGGCAGCGGTAGCCTACCTCCCGCCTTTACAGCGGTTTGATCGATTTGCTGCATTCAAACAAATCCTGCTTATCGACGGGCCGTTTGCCCAGCATATTATTATAATAAAATATGTTTTATTAAATAATTATTACCAATAACGACGTAATATCTATTATTGTCAACAAGCCGTGTGTGTAAAAAGCTGTGCGTGTCCGTGCGTGCATTCAAGGGTCTGTTGTCACAGCTTCGCTGTCATGCATGGCCAAGTTCTTCATCCATGTGTGTATGTACGCGCTTATGCTGTATGTGGTGCGTGATTGGTGCGTGCAGGCTGTGGCTATCTTCTTGAGTGGTAACTCCCTGCCGTCCAACCTTTCCCTCGCGTTCCCATCACCGCCGAATGCGGTGAATGTCATAGGGGTAAGTGAGCCACGAGCTTGCGGCGGTACATACGTAGGCTACTTGGGCTACTAATAGAATTACATCAGTGTTCACGTGCGTATGTAGCTACATACTAGATAGGCAACGCGCGCGCGTGCACACATACGTGTGTCTGTAAGACGCAATCTAACAAGAAGTACTAGTTACTGATGGCTACGAACACATATATGATAGTGAGCAACTACCCGAGTCCTGAAGGTGGTATCAAAAGATACCGAGAATGGCTGACGGTAGGGACTTAGTAGTGCGGATGCGTCGGAGCATCTCCAGGGATGGAGGTATGCACGTGGATGGGCGGCCTAGTGAGGCCGAGTGCGGCTGATGAGCTGGTTCCGTAAGCAGTACTGGCAGTACCGGCAATACAGGTGAAACCAGAAGTTAACCGGAAGTTAGGAACGACACAGTAGGATAATGATATTGTGTAAGGTGCGAAGCCTTGTGTTACACGTGTGTAGTAGGCGAGAATAGCGAGAAAGAGCTCGCTGCTGGCAAATAAAGGATTCTCGAGATATATAGAGGGCTTTGCTTGCACTCCACACAGTGAAAATTATCAGGTAGGGCCGTGCGTACACTGTACGGCTGTAGTAGGTGTCGTACAATGGTCGGCCCTGCTCCTCAAATACGGTGCAAAGCACTGTCCCAGCATCTCGAGAAGCCTTTGCCAGCTCTCACCTACTACATATGGTATCGAGACCAAACCTAGGCTGTGGACCTAAGAGTCCCCAGTTCGATCCCTGATGTCGGCGAAATACGACCGCGCCAGTGGACGACAGTCTAGAGGTTCTGGAAGAAGATAGTAGTGAGATGACTAGGAGAAGGTTACATGCTCGAAAAACCCGAATATGGGCTAGGCGCGTGTCAGTCGTGGGGCACGACGTGACGTGGACCTCATCCACCCACGGCTCAGGGTTGGCGATGACGAGCATGGCTGGTTGTCTCGGGCCGACAGGGTCCCGGGACGGTCCCCTTCAGAGGGGGGGGAGTGTAGTAGGTGTCGTACAAGCAATGGTCGGCCCTGCTCCTCAAATACGGTGCAAAGCACTGTCCCAGCATCTCGAGAAGCCTTTGCCAGCTCTCACCTACTACAACGGCACCTACTAGATAGAACGTGTGTGGAGAACGAAACCGCCCGCCCATGTGCATGCATGGACGTGTCTACGTAGTCTACGTATCTGCACCCACGCACCCAGCCATCCATATATACATGTATATGCATGTCCGCACCTACCTGTAAATCTACCCGTGTGCGCAGACACACGTCATCCCCGGACAGCCCCTCAAGAAGAGCCAGTTCACCAACGGAACCGTCTACACTACCTTGTCGACTGCGTAAGTGGCAATCTATCGTCGCTCGCAAACATACATATATATATATGTGTATTTATTTCCGTCGTCATACATATACGTGTTGTCCATGCATGGCACTCATAAGGTAGGTCGAGCATGCGCATGCAACGCCTGATGGATAGACACAGACTCGAGTGAAGAGCCTGACGGCGGGTTGTCCAAGCAAAAATAACTCAGCCATTATATCCGTGCTGACCTGCAATACCTGCAATCGATAAACCTGCAATTGCGGTCGTAGAGTCGACGCCTTATTACGCACAGACCAATATTATTCCGTTTAAGCAAGCAAGTTTGCACAATTTTTTAGAAACAAGGCCAGCCAGCCATTTTATTCGTAGCTAGCTTGCGCCACTTGAATACATGTTAGCGATTTGACAGCGATGTCGGCCATGAAGGACGACGGAATAGTCCATTGTGTTATTTTTTTAGATGTTATCGTATTGCGCCCAGCAGTAGCTAGCTATCTAGCTATATATCTACCTGTACATACGTACTCGCACGTCTCGCTCTATCTCGCCGATTGACTGCTGGGTTTAACGCCAGCGCCATCGATCGCCCGCAGGCACGGCAGGCATGCATGAGGTATATATGTATGTCATTATTCACAAAGTAACGTTGCCACCGCCTGCCTTGCCTTGCGACCCATATGTATGGCCTTGCCCCTTCTTCATGGCCAGTAACATTGCTGTCCTCGTGCAACTAGCACCGTCGTCCACCAATAATAATAATTCAACGACAGTAACACTCCAAGCTAGCCAGACGAGCGCGATGATTAATCCCCTGGCCACGGACGTCAGCATTCTGTACGGCAGGTATGGACGTGTTTGAACGAACGAAACTTGAACGTTTGATGGCTTGTATGCATCATCGCCGTAGCAGCGTCGCGTACGTCGGGGCTGATCGATGGCCGTGTGCATGTGGTATTCAGCAGATAACAGTAATAATAATTATTAAAACAATAATAAATAACAATAATTATAAAGAATGAATAACTAATTGTAGCAGTAATACTGGTAGTTAAATGTTTATTCTTGTTTATTAATAGTTAATAGAATAATATATTAATCAGGAGTATAGTAGTAATGTTGCAACACAGAGACAAATAGAATTACAACAACGTTTAATTATGTATAAGACGACAAATACGTATGTAATCATAATAAAGACCTACCTGGTGAAGTCATTTCAATCACGCACGCATCGCCGCTCAACTGCTGGCTGCTGGCGATCTAGACAGATGAAGCCGCCTCGCCGCCCGCCGCCACGCATCGCCGCCGCCCCTGCTGGCCTTGCGTGGATCCATCCATCCATCCACGCAGATCTTACGTGCAGGGGCTCCTTTCTGTGTTGGTTCCCGCTGGAGTGCCCCTGGGTGGAGCTGCGAGGGCCTTGCTTCCGAATCTGCTGATGCTAATGCTGAGCGCAGTGGTGGGCATTTCAATGACGTGCTTCAGGCACAGCAGATAAGAGATAGATAAGAGATAGGTCCTGCTGCTGCCGAGCGAGCGTTTTCGTTCCACGCAGTCCCGTGACCGATCGATCGAGGAGATCTCCTATTTCCGGAACACGGTACAGCACAGTACACACGCATATGAGTAGTATGCGAGCACGCGTCAAGCGCGGACCAGCGCCTGATTTGTTATGTACTTGTTATACTTGGATTTCGTTGTGAAGGCTACGTAGTACGTATGAATGTACTCTGTTTATGTAGTCTGCTTTTGTCGCCGCCGGCGGTCTTCGTCAGTAGCTACGTTAGCTACATACGTAGGGTCCCATCCATCCACGTCCATCACCTGATTTTTGACGTGCTGATTTATGATCTAGGCTACGTACGTACTGCGCGCGGGTGCTTGTGTAAGAAGGGCAGCATGGGCCGACGGACAGCATGCAGGCAGGCCACGCACGCAAGTTATTGATGTCGTCGTCACAATAATTGCGATCGAGTACTTCGCTCGGTGCTGTTCGGAGCGGATTGTTAGCACTACTTCGTTTGTTATTCCACGCATGCGACCAGCTAGCAGTGGTCGGTGATCGATGGCTATCTACATTATTTACAGACAAGCAGATAGGGTGACAAACCCGTGCACTACTACGTACTGTTATTACTTGTCTCGGCTTTCATATATGGCTCAACTGGATGTATGGCCGTCTACATTATTATCTACATTTATAATAAGGTTTACTTTATACCGACCGGCAGCAGCGAGGTTGCTTGGGTCTGTGGGGTCCGATGGTACTCGTGGTCGTCACTCGCCATGCATCCCTACCAACTCATAGGGGGCGAGACAAGCTCTGACAGGCCTGCCTGTCAGAGCCTGTCAGGCTAACAAGGAGAGCTGGTATGGCGGGAATTGTTCCGGACTGTCTGATGAGATATTGCTTATGTCTTGTTGTTGACAACCAGTAACAACAATGTTGACAAATTCCAACAAGAGATATTAGTGTTCATATTTGTTTTACGATACTGATAGTTGTTGACGAGTAACTTGCAGGTAGTGAAGACTGGTTGACGATTGTTTAGAATGTCGAATCTTGTAAGCAACACTGTAACGGTGAATGTAGGATATGACAGCAGCAGCTGGCCATCATCACAAGGTAGGATCAGAAGAAAGGATAGATGGGATTTTGCCTCCGATAGAATTGCGCTACACCCAGTGTTGCTATCTTAAATGAAAAGAATATTTACGTATACCTGTCTACCGCCGCCAAAACACACTCTGATGCCGTGTCCCCAACTCCTGGTTACCCTCCCGCGACGACGCAAGGAAAGCGCGCTTCAGGCCTCCAAGACTGAGAATAATCCCTGTCGTAGCTGTGGTAGCAGTGGTCCTGCTGTCGAAACATGCTGAAAATTTCCGGCCGGCCTCGGAGGTTGATGACTGTTTGAAAGTTGTTCTCCTAGCAAATGGCCTGTAAGATATGTAATGTGACAGACGATTACCGCAGCCCTTATTTCGGCACGTGCGGTGAAGCAAGGCACATGCCGAAAAACTTGGCCGCGCGGCGCGCGTATGTTGAATGCTTTTGATGGCGACTCTCTGCCGATCAGACTAGGCAAATATGTCAGTGCAATCGATCGTTTGCTGCTGTATGTTTATTAAAAATAAACCGTATACATATGCCCCAGAAAACACATACAACTCAAGAAGTCCCAGCTTTGTCGGCGGCTTGTGAAGCAATTGATCACTCACAGCCTTGAATAGTTTGTGTTGAAATTTTCGGGCGGCTGACCATAGTTAGTTTGTTCATGATGGTATTTTCCGGGCGCATCTCCACACCCTCCAATTAATAAAAATCCAAAAAGAGATTTATCAGTTTCAGCTCCTTATGGCCTCTTTGTTAACTTTGTTGAGCGTGTGAACAGAGTTGAAATTGTACGATCGGTACTCTGGTCACGATCGTACAGAGCTTGTCAGCAGGTATTTAATCGCAGAAAGACTTACTTACATTGTTTTGACACAATTATATGTAGTGCAATTTGACAAACGAAAATAAACCCAGGCTGTTTAGAGCCAGCTAGCTTAGCGAGAGCTTGTCTGCCAGTTTCGCGAAAGACTGAGTAGATTCCGACTTATCCCGCCAATACATCTTTCCACATCAACCAAATATAGTAATAAAGGGTGCAACGGCAACATCGACGACGCATTGTTTAATGATATGACACCGAGTGATACGGTAGATGAAATTCAAATTTGCCATCAACGATATACGCCTGCAGACGCCCTCGATTGATTCCTACCTACGTTAATTCAGTATCAGTGTATGAAATGATCGTTTTACGTTTGCTGTCCTCACACAGGAAGGACGGCCCAGTCATTGTGTTTAGCTCCGTCCCTTCGACATGGCTCAGGTATGCTGTCATTACTTCAATGCTCACTCGCTCGCTGCTTCCTTGTATTACATTTGGCATTTCCCATGGCGTGGTCGACCCGTATTGCCTGACTCTTCGCTCCGTGTTCTTTGCTTGACAGTCGCTGCTGTTCGTTGCTTGATTATGCAGATGCGTGGCTAGGTATGACTATCGGTGTATATATGTACTTCCAAGTGAGCAGTTGCGCATTTCGACCGACCTTGACGACTATTAGGGTAAGTAGTTTAGGGCTCATTGCTGATTTCGGTTGTCCCCTCCCGCTGATTTTTCCCCTCCTCGCAGAACACCTCCGCGCCCGCCGTGGGTGGCAGGTCCGCTACACTGCAACAGAAGCCATTACCCTTGGGGTCGGTGGAACCTTCGCTCAGACCTCAAACCCTTACTGATTGAACTTGGCATCAGAACACCTCCGCGCCCGCCGTGGGTGGCAGGTCCGCTACACTGCAACAGAAGCCATTACCCTTGGGGTCGGTGGAACCTTCGCTCAGACCTCAAACCCTTACTGATTGAACTTGGCATCGCACCGTAATAATAATATTACTTGCTTGTGTCGTGCGTGCGTGGGCCTTTATCTGTGGGGCCATTTGCTTGTTGCACTACGCCCACTCGCCAGACTCGCCAGAGTAAAATAATTTGCTATGCCATTACTCGTCACTGTGCCGAACACAGGCTCAACCCAGCAGGTGGTCGCAACTGGACACGACAGGGAGCTGCTCAGCCAGGCTGGCGGCAGGGCGTGTGTACGTAGACTGGACAGACACGCCTAGCTAGTGGTGTGTGGTGTATGTATTATGTCGGTCCAGCCTCCTAGTCCACCAGCTGCCTGTTGTGAGATGGATCCACATCTACTTGATTGATTGTGCTTTGACGGATAAGCTTTACTGATGTACGTGGGCGTACGTACAAGCATGCATGTGGTTCAGAGCAGGTGTTTGGGTGTCACACCGTGCGTGTATGGTTTCGTTCGACTGAATGTGCTGGTTGTGTTGGAGATCGCGATGTTACCGCACTGGATAGTGTTTGTGCGTGCTATATATGCACACACCCTCATCGAACACTTAACGATCGATGCATGGTGTGTGTGCAATCGATGGCGCCGGCAATGAAGCAGCCCGTCATGCAGTGTAAATGTAAAGCTCCTGATCTTGACTGTTCGCCTTGTTCGCCTATGTTTGGCTCCGTCACTCGTCGCTGCACATACTTCGATGTATCGACCATCCACGCAGCACCGTTTCGTTCACTCACGTGCTCGCAACTTTTGCTTATTACTTGCCGATCAGCTAGAAAACAAGACCGAACGTATGGACAGGACAAACCACGCAAAGTTTCATCAGCAGCTAGTATGGAAACGCATTTATTGGTCCTCTACGGCAGCCCCTACTGCGCCAGCATTGAAAGGAGTCCTAGGCCTCTGGCTCACTGTTACAACCGGTAACATTTACTTTCGTAAACCAGTATCTATCCTTTGACATCTTTTAACAACGTTCGTTCCATAGCATCATCTGTTTTCAACAAGCGCTGAAATAAAGTTAATAAAATCTTGCAATTATGACAGCAAGTAACAGGTTGTGATCACTGCAGACAACCTCTAATATGTAACACAAGTCGACAAGACTGCCCGCCAACGGACTTCTGTCACAACCTCAGAAAGCCTCAAACAGGGTCTGAAGACTCCTCTGACAACCTGTTTGGCAACTATGACAATTTGCGTCCGGAGCTGCAAATGACCATTCCTGACAACCTCGCCTAGTAAGTTAAACCTTGTCAGACCCCCTATGAGTTGGTAGGGGCATGTGCACACACGCGGTTGGATATCGATGTGGTGCTGTCCGTCCCTCTGTGACACATTACGCATTCGCGTAGAGACTAGGGAGGGTTTCTGCGTGGCCCCTTTATTTGCATGATGATGACAGAACCTGGCCTGAACAAGGCCTGTCTTCTTCCCCACACGCACTACTAGCTACTGCCGTCGTTTCATTGCGTGTGTATATGTTGAACTGCGAGGTTCTACGTACGTAAGTACGGCGGCATTAGTTGTCGTCCACCGTTCGCGCGCCTTCTTCCCCACTGTATGCTATGTGGCGGGTTTGTATGGCGGCGGACACCCGGGTATCTGTCTGAGCGCGGGGTTCTATCTATGTGTCTATCCAGGTGCCGCCGTTTGCTTTATGTGCGCTACATGATAATAGGTTCGTTTTAGCTTACAGTGAGTCGTGGCTTAGGGGCATACTGTACATGCACATGTACTTACGTACACGTGCTTCGTTCCCGGCTCCGTCCGTCGTTCCCCGCCATCCATGTGACTCGGTGGACTCGCTCGCTCGGCGGCGGGTGTGATGCGGTTTCCAGCAGGAGATAGAGGCAATCATACATGGCGCGCGCGCGCGCGTCAGTAACCTGCTGGTGCGTGTATGTGTTGGCAGCCGGCGGTATGACGGCATGTATGCATGAACCGCGCTCGCTCTATCTTGGCCGCGCAGTCGGAACTAAGCTTAGGGTCCACGTACGCACCTTGTAACGGTTGCTTGATAGGATGACGGCGCCACATGCTCACGCACGCAAGAGAATGCACCATCAGCAGGCTGCTACTGCTGCTGCTGCTGCTGCTGCTGGCGGCAGCGGCAAGTAAGAAATAAGGCTAGGAACTTGCTTGGTGTAAGCCGGTACGGCATACATGGCCGTACAGAAGCTTTCAACATAGTCATCCCAAATGGGCTCCTACCATCCGGTAAGCAATGAAGGCAGCAGGCGTGAAGGCAGGCGAATGCAGTGACCCATCCAGCCGCCGTTCGTTGCCCCGTCTGGATAAATATGAGTTTGCTTTCGATAAGCTTTGTCAGTCGGCGACAGTCGGCGAGCAAACTAGCTATGTATTGGGCAGCGAATGTGCGTGGCTGCGCGCTTTGGACGGCTTTGTGATATATAAGAGGCTGCTACATACATACTTTATTATTAAGGATGTTGCTGATGATGTTACTGATAATACTAGCTGCTGCCGATAGTAGTACTGGTGGATGGGCTGCTTGGTCCAACGTTCTTGAATAAACAATTACCCCGCTGCCAAGTGATTTGCCGGGTCTATCTGACGCGGTTTATCTGCTAGCGCGTCAGTAACCTGCTGGTGTATGTATGGCCGCATGACCTTTCTGCGGCGTGTGCGTGGTGGTGCGCTGGGTGACGTGCGCAGTCGTTAGTAGGTAGGGGTAGATGATTTGAGGCGCCTACGAAGCTATTTATCTGGGCTCGTTGGATAGCCGGTCGGAACTCATCATCAAGGCGTCCACGGGGTCCACCTTGCGTGCGCTGTAACGGTTGCATAAACAATTGAGCGGGGGCGTGCGTGCCGGAATTGATCCCGTTCCGTCTAGACGTTCTAGGTCTGTTCGTTGGACGACGCACTATGTACTTGTCTGGCTCAAGGGAACTGTCCCGCGACGTCCGCGGGACAACCGCAACTCCCTCTCCTTAAACCCTGAAATAATCGCTGATCATGTTGTTGGGAAGTTATGCGACATGGACTTATGACAATCTGAACGGGTAATAACTCGACGGCCGAGGCATACAACTTCCGGCAAATTTATAACTGCAATTCGGCCCTTTTGCCGTCCACCGCCAAAACTTGACCGTCATTAGCGACATGTCATCGACTCACTTACAGGCCACATTTTGAACATCCGAATAGATGACGAGGTCTCAGTCAACCTGCACGATAAGTTCAGGAACAAATTACTGCTCCATTTGTTTGCAAGTGTAACAACATACCTTTCAAGGAGTAACTATTCATGTGTTTATGCTTTGGCTTATCGAAGACGCGGCCCAAGGGCAAGCTGTGCGCTTGTTGCAACGGAAATGATGTTTGTTAGGCAATCACAGACATGGTAAAAGGAACAGAGCAGACGAAGCTGACTCCAGCAAAAGCGAGCTCACCGGCAAAACCCCCGACAAAGTCTCTCGCAACGACAGCGGCTCCAAAAGTGGGAGCGCTGCAGCACCGGGACCTGGACGAACCCAGCCGGTGAAGACTGGTAATTCAGCTTCGGGCAGCAAGGCGGATGGGGCCAAAGGGGAGCCCTCGGCCCGACGCCAGCTCGCAGGGCTATGGACGGCCCTGAGTTGCCGAACCAACAGAGGCCGAGATAGAAAGCCAGGTCAAGCAGCTTCTCAGCAACGACGGCGATGCCTCACCGTCGACTGATCTGACAGTGGTGAGCCAGGGGGGGCGCCTTTGGGGTTTCTCGCGCACCCCATACCAACCGTCCCGCACCTCGGCCTGCAGCGCATCCCCCCCGTACGCTGCCTGTCGTGCCCCCTGCAAGACCTTGCTCCACTTCCGCCGGCGTTCTCGTTTTCACAACGCCAGTTTGCTGCTCACCACTGCCGTCCACCATTTCATGCCGGGGTGCAGGACCTGATCATCCGTTCTCACATCTC